>JAZGTJ010000431.1:92096-114946 GCA_036877575.1 Botia almorhae | reverse complement strand
AGCCATGTGCTTCCACACGAAACGCACACCCAGAGCGCGAACTCAAACTCCGACTCAAATCAAAACTAGAACATGCAGAATGAATCGGAGTCTGAGCCCACGCCCTGACACATAACAAGACAGTCAGGATCCTGGCAAAACGCGATCTTAAAACTGGACAGAAGCCAGGATCCTGACACTAAGCTTGTAATGCAGGATTTAGCAGACTGTTCCAGTGCACAATGCACATAATAAGGCCCATAATATTCAAAACACATTCAACAAATGATGTCATTTTGCAGTAAATGTGACACAAAAGGTGTTTCCGGGAGGGGAGAACAATGTCAAGAAGACATTAGATCTGATCCTCACTGCACAGAAATCCTCACGATTAAGGGCTATATTGGCCAATATATTTCCCCCCGCGTGTTTTTGGACGCTCTATGAAATCAAAGATTTGCTCTAAAATCCACTTAATTCATTATACAGCGGAGAGGCTGGCGAGTGGCGCGACCTCAAGCTAAACGATTCACCGCATGTTTCACTGCATGTTTGATGCACCTGCGGGTGTCCAGACCTCATTTTTGGTGACACTTTAAATGTTTTTGTGCTGATCTGAGACCAGTTTTTTTACTTTTGAATGGTTACAACCTGAATAAGGGCCTTAGATTAGCACATGAAGGCAATCGCTACCTTGTGCCCTGAAAAGAATGCAATTTTTTTAATTCTCAGAATTTCGTTTTTATTTTGAAGGTTGAAGAAGTTTTATCTACGCGTGGTTTCTCCTGGTATCCTGTCAGTCATTTACACGCAGGCATTTCTAAAGCTTGATAATTGGTAAGGGTGAATGAATATGCCCAAGGTAATGATGTGAAGAGATGTGATTTTTCTTCCTCTGACACCCTTCCAAGTGTACACCAGTAGTGCAACAGAATCAGGCCCTTGTGAAATCGAGGTCACACAGCTGCAAGCTCTTCTGTGCCACTACTGGTGATTCTGAGGGCGTAGGGAAAGGGCAGCCAATAGTACTCTGCATGTATGTTCATGGCTTATTTAATACTCCTATTCTCTTGTAGTTATGGTTAGTAAATTAAAAACATTCATTGTTTTCTTTTTACAACACTTTTTTCAATACTCCTGTTGGTATTTCTTAGATTGAGAGCCTTATTTTGAGACGCTATTTATTGAAAGAGAAAATTAATTAAAAAAAATATTGACCGTCTGATTCTGCATTATCCTCCTAAAATATGACTGCATACCAAATAAATAATAATATTGATTTGAGTACAAATTATTTTATTATTTTCCTTCCTTACACGGAGAAAAATATTTCCTTAACTTCGAAGACAAAAAGCAACAAGACAACGTACACGTTTGACTAGTTTTACTTAGACAAAACCGTTTGATTTGTAACCATGAAGTTGCTGGTACAGATAATTAAAGTTAGTACATCTGGTGTATTTACTGTAGTTTGTGTGTAACAAACAACACTATTTAGTAAGTCAGTTATGAAACGCAGTTGAAATGCGCCTCCAGGGTCTCTCCGCGCGCTATAGATGTATTGAGCGTTGCCGCTTTCAGCGTATTTGTTTCTGTTAACAGTTATTCCTTATGATGTTTCTTGTGATATTATTACAAGTGATGTTTCGCTTTGTTGTTTTGAAGCTTCTCTCGACTACACCATAAAATACAAGTCTTGCGAGACCATTTAACTACAATCGGAAAACAATTACAATCTTAACTTCCGTTTGTATGACCGCATAGCGAGAAAGTATGAAAGCCATTGATTTCCCACAAAGGCTTATATAAATAAGCATATCAAGTAACTTAATAAAAGCTAATGCAAATTTTATTTATATTAAAAGCCTGTGACAAACTGAATGCTGCTATCTGAGGAACCCGTGTTATTAGATACATTAATCGCAGGTGTGGGTTTTGGTTACTGACAACTTTTGGGTGATATGCTTCATCAACGGCGCTAGGTGTCAGTATAAATCCAAGACTATAACTGCATCCGACAGGGCCGTTAAAATACTGAAAAGTGCATGTTTATTAAAAAAATCAGTCAGTACTTGCATATATGGTACATTTGTTTGACTTACAACTTGTGTGATGGTCTTGCAAAAACATTAGTACACAGATAGAGGTGTAGGTGCACTTAATACATTTTTTCGCGTTGTAGCATCTCATATTATTGTCTCTAATAACTTAAAAGAACATGGGAGATTGAGAACAATGTGGGCCGAGAGGACCAGGGCTATTCATACAATCTGCCCACAAACACCCACAGACCAATTGTGTCCAAGAGCACACAGCATTCATCGCCTAGACACGTGGGGGAGCGTGCTGTTTATGTTGGAAAGGATCTGATTAAACAGATCAATTACAGTATACAAATAATCACTTTGAGGCGTCTGGTACAATATGTACCTTCGAGTGCATTAGTCTGCATCAGTATCAAGCTTAATCTTTTATTGACTCTTGAGTCTTTGCGCCAACTGTAGGTTCTTTCAAACGAGTGTGTCTCCCTCATGTGGTGATCTGTAGAAATTACAATTTTTACCTGATGGTGGATATTGTTGAACATTATTCCAAGCGGGAAAATTGTATATGTTAAGTAATGATGTAAAATCAGTTATAATCAGTGTATTCAAAATTTTTATGTTCAAAGTATAGAGAAAGACACACAAGGCAAATACACAATCACATATTTTGCAGGTGAGACATAGCATTGCTGTATGCTTATGATTAAATATGCTGAACAACAATCAAGAGATATGGTTATATTTGGCATAATTATAGTACCTTCCACACAGAGCAGCAAAACTACGAGGAAGAAAGTACTTAATGTGGATTACGACAGCTGAGTGTATAGGGGTTCCCTCTTTACACTTCATTTCATAGTCTTTTATTCCAAACCAAGGTTTTATTCTCCTTTTCCCTGAACCACATTTCTTGTCTGTCTCCATTTAAACATAAGATCTGGGAAAAATATGAGCTGGAAAACAAAGTGAGGCATTCTGGGAATGCGTGGTGCTTGCACTTAGAGAAGGCAGCCAGAGCCAATGAGGGGCTGGCAGAGAAGTGCATGATGGGAGCCAGCCTTGCCCAGAGGGATGGAGAGGAGCCAGTGACTGGGCTGTTAGTGCTGGAATTCCTCGTTTTCACATACTGGAGCTGGGAGAAGTCCCTCTCTACTTCCCAGACGGAGTATTAGATTGAGGTGTAAATGTCCAACAACATCTCACCTCCTGACACTGGACATCAAAATAAACGACACTGGCTGTTTTGCCTGCCAAATCAGATGAATTATTTTTCTTTATGAATAAAAAGACTTTCTTCAGCTATTAATTTCTTTGTCAGTTGGTCCTGTTCATGGTGACTGTACAATTGTACATTTACAACACTATAAACACGTATAAGCACGTAACAACATAGAATCTACAATTCAAAGTCAATACTGGGAGATAGGAAGGTCATCTGTTGTGCATAACACATAAGATTTCTTTTTTACAGTAACTTTTAGACCTCCACAAGTGACCTGTGATATTAAACCCATTATGTGGCTTATTGCTTTGCCTTGCCTAACCACATTTTTCTTCTAACTTATAATTATACTGTACTTTTATACTTTTTTAATTATACTTATAATTAATAAAGATACTTTGATATTTTAAGGGCTCTGAGCAACTCAGGCTGTGACAGCACTGCCACAAACCCTTTGGCCGCACAACGCTTTTAGCAGTAAAATAATATTTCCTGTTTAACGTTTTTCCGTTATACCCCTCACAGCTAGCAAAATAACAGTCGATTTATCCAAAAGAAATACCATGCTTCTTTAGCCTTATCTTTAAAAAATGCTCCCTTCATTTCACTCCGGACTGTGTTAAATTCTGCACCGATGTTTTATAATCTTTTAAAAAGCAGTAATTTTAGCACCCCCGTTTCTCCAGCAGAGGGAGTCTTGAGGCAGGCACAATTGTGGGCCTTCTTGCTCACTTCAGGGGAACTTAGATTCCCCACCAGATAAAACAGCGTTATCTTCCAAACATTATCATTGCTTTAACCTAATGTTCTGTCAATGTAAAAAAAAATCTCTTTAGAGATGAGTATCTTTTTCTGTTGGGTCTCTTTATTTTTCTTTTCCTCTCTCTCTTTGTCTGACTAGCCGTGGGCACTTGGAAAGATGATAGTTCTCCATCTCCAAGTCGAGCACAAAGAAACATTGTCCAGAAAAAAAATGCAGGTATGACTCTTTTTGGAGCTCATTAGCTTGAATCTAATCTCAGTCTGTTGTTCAATGTGAGGGTAACTTTTGGGGAGATTCACACAAGATGTGTTTCAGAAATCCGGTTTTATTACATTCTGGATCCTGTAGAAGAGGTGCTTCTGGAGCTTATATATATATATATATATATATATATATATCAAGTGAAGCTTAATAGGTGCAATGCATTGATATATAGCAGTAAACATCTTTTTTACATTTCAAACCAACATTTACAATATGTATTAGCTGAAAAGAAATTGGAAGCCATTAAGTTTTGCTAGATAAGTTTTCTGTACCACAAAACAACGGTCACAAGCCAGTATTTGCCCATCACTTTGCACTAACAAAATGAGGTAATCTGCACATTACTGTACTGCACATGCACAATTATGTTACTGACACTACACACACACACACACACATACGTAATGCTGATTGAATGATGGATTGAGCAGTTTGTACAACATGTACATTTATGGCTGTGTGTGCTCAAGTCTGGGTGTGTTTAAGCTGACTGTTTACAATGGGAATAAATGCTTGTGCTACATTGCGCTGTATAAAACACAGTCTAACCATGACTCACCTCCTGAGCTGCGCACTAAAATGAAAAATCGAGGCCCACAAGTGTGTTTCTGGTGAACGTACAGCAGGCAGTTGTAAGTGGGAGCAGGGCTAGAATAATAAACAATAGCAGTCTGAGGTGCCTCAGGAGTAAAGCTCCCCTTGGCAGATCTGGGAGGCGCTTTATAAATTAGAAATGAGTCGTGTAGCCAGGTGCACCAACAATAGCTGCCTGAGCTGCTTAGCTGGCAAACCCTATCCTCCCACCCTCTCTATCTTTTGGCCCCTGTGTCTTTCAGAGGCCAGCACTCCCTCTGCTTTATGCATGAGGGGCAAGGGGACGTCCGCACAGTCATGACCAGAACTCGGCCACCTCATTCTTAACAAAACAACAGAACCGAGAAGTTAACCGAGTTACCGAAAAGGTCAGGAACGTGTAAACCAAAATAATGTTGGTTTTGTATGGTCATGTGTCTTTCCCTTGTATTCATAAATTGTACGACATGAGCGTATAATTCAGTCACCGCATATTATCACATGTTCCTTTAGATTGTAAGACTCCTAAAATGAATGCAACGTTTCAATAAAACAGCCATACGTTAATGTTTCTGCACTAATGCTACCATTTTAATTTCCCTGGTCACTTAACACTTCATTACTCAATGTAATGTTTATGGCTAATTTCAGGAGAGTTCAGCCTCTAACCTTCTTTCTCGTCTGGTTTTTGGGAGGCTTAAAGTTGAACGTTTCAGGCTATAAATTACTTTTACATTCACGTTCACTTACGGTCATGCTGCACCCAGAGGAATCCAACAACAGCAACACAGAACCTTCAATTTAAACTACTGCGTTAAAGAAATTTGACGGGAGTTTTATTCATTCTTTACTGACTTTACGTCAATACGCAGGAACCTGTTAAATAAAACTCTGGGTTTGCCAAATGGCTTTCATATGGGAGCTGCAGCAAATATAATGGAACATTATAAACTATATATAAAACAATATTAAATCGATTTTTTTTTTACCACAAGCAAGCATTTATAACGATTTCATAAATTGGGTATTTTAATTTATCGGCACTGGATTTTCGGGTATCAAATCCATCTGGCACGGAGATTTAAAAGTTATATTCCAAGAGCGATATGCTTACCTATTTATTATTTTATTATAATATTACTGTAAAAAATATAATATTGTTAAGCTTAATATTGTTACACTGAGAAACAAAGATTAGCAGAGAATGACATTACGTTTGACATAATAAATCAATGACGTAATAAATCATAATGTATAGTGAGGGTAAAATTATTATTTTTGTTACTTTATCACAAATGAATGAATGAGTATTGAAGAGTAATGCACTCTGACCCCACTGTTTCATCTCAGTATAGATTTACAGGCACAGAAAAGCTTCCACTAGCATTCAATCGCATTCGATTCCTATCAAGGCTCAATAAATGTAAACGGCTGTTATATATCTTGAACACAAAGTAATCATTTCAAATATTCGTCACTAGAACTGAAACTTGTGATTAATGGCAGCATTACAAATGATTTAGGGCTCAATATTTATTCATTATTTATTCAATTTTACAAAAATGTTTCCTAGGTTACTTGAAAGGAACTATTTTCAAGATTACCGTTGTTTTGTCAGCATCGTCGTATTTCACTTGCTTTGGGTTGCTGCATGTGGATAACCACAAATCTGTTACTGCTAAACTGGTCTCAGGCTCCAGATATCTTTAACTTAATTTGATTTAACAAATATGTTGAATTGTTGCCCTTGAAATGCAAACTGTATAGCACACTGGAGAAAAGTCTCCTGACTATCATGCTACAAAATATTCAGAAACGGTGAAAATATAACAGGCTAGTTAGGCATTCAGTCAGTTAACTGTATGAAGTCAAAATCTTCACATCTTCTGGAACTTAAGGAATTCAGCCAGGTCAGGTGGGTGTCCACTTATAAAATATCAGATTTGTTCAAAAGATTAGACCTCCCACATAGCCACAGATGAAGCGTGTTGGCCAGTGCACAGAGATAAGTAGCACTTACTGTTTATGTTATGCCTTTGAAAATTCCCTTTTTCTTCTTCTCCTTTTCTTTCCTTTTTTAAAAACTGCAGAGGCATTTTTCCAGTTTTATCAGCATTTATTTAATCAACATGTTGCCTGTTATCTATTCCTGGACATTATGCAGCAAATTCTTATGTAAATAAGAGGAGTCAGAGACAGGAGGAGGAAAGCGGTGACTGGCTTTAGCGTGCTTTGATGCAAGCATTTAACAGAGGGTAAACATAACAATATGTGCAAGAAATCTAAATGATCAACTGAAATAAAATGCTACTGAGAGAAATAACCCCTAAAATCTAAAAAAGTGAAAAGTTTCATAGATTTCACAGAATTTGAAATTTGCCCCCTTTGATTTAATGACAGCATGCACTCAGGTTGGCAGACCTCACAAGTTTGGGTGAAAGTTTTACTCCAAAGTTAGAATGAATTGTTTTTTTAACAGACTTATTCTCAATGAACTGGCCCTCTCTCATACGAACCATCAGAAAGTTCACTTCACTCTAGTGAATCAGTTTACTCTAAAAGTAATGAACAGATTAAGTCCCTGAGCTGTGTTTTATGTCTGCTGTGTTTATATTTATTTAAATTAGAAGAGTTTAGATTAGATAGTAAATGCCAGAATTTCAATGGCGTTTTCTCTCTGGAGTTTTTATTTGCGGAATCATTTGCAAAGACCAGCGTAACCTTCCTGCAGAGAACGAACGTGGGCTGTACATGTAATTTCATTTGCTCGTTTTTTATCTTGATCATAATATTCATGGCCATTCATATTTTCCGAATAATCATTATTTTTCAGACTTGTTTCACAGACATTTTAGAATCTATTAAACCCCACTGGAGGTAAGCAAATATGGTGCATTAACAAACACTAATTAAAAGCAGAAGTTTTTCTGACCTTTGGAAACAGAGAGAGTTTTAATCATAGATTGTTTCCTAATAAGGCAAAGCTGCATCCTGACTGCATTTCCAGCCGTTTGAAGACAGCTGCAGTAACTATGACAGGGATGAAACCACATCTGAAATAAATTTTGCAATACTAGGTCATTTACTAAAACCATATGTCCAAAAATCAGTCTTCGTACAATTCCTGCAGTTTCTATTCTTTTATGCTTTTTCTTTTGAAATGCACAACAAAGTAATTTGCTTTTTATTTCTTTCCGGTGTTAACAAAAATTCACAGTTTACAGGCGTTTAAAGAAAGTTCCGCATTTGAACATGACATCAATCTGAGGTTACGTATTTGCCTCACTGAGGGCCGGTTTTGATTGACTGAAGGTTGTTAGTTGGTCTGTTGATGTGGTTTATTGTTACTGGAAAACTTGAGTCACAGTGACAAACTGTTGTCATAAGGAAGGCAAGAGCGCTAGACCGCAAATAAGGGCTTTGTGTGATTCGAACATATAAACGCTGGGAGTTAAAGAACCATTAGCAATATTTAAAATGTATCAAAACATTTGTCACGTTTAAAAACATCACAGCCAGCGCTGACATTTGGCTGGATATGGTTGTACAGATATGCCATGAGTTCAGAGCAACACTGTAAAATCCATTTGACAGCTGCAACATAGGGGCTTTGTCACAGTTAGCGTTTCATATCATAACCATATTAAAACAAATTAGAACAGCATGTCTGTGGTTTGAACGTCTTCTGAAAACACCACAAAGGTAAAAATGGGCATAAAACAACAATTAGTTGTATTTTGGCAGTCATGGCAAAAGATGCATACAGTATGATTAACACTGACGCTGTATTGAACTCATCCATGCAATTGTTTCCAGAACTGGGATTTTTTTTGCATAGACCATAGCCCATAAATCATCTGCAACATGGCAGCAAAATTACAGTTTATTGAAGTTGCACTCATTGTTGATATAAGATGGTTGCAACATTCCAGACAGGATTAACATGAGTAATCTGAGACAGCAAAAATGAATGCCGCTATTCATCATAAAAAAGTACAGTGTATATTGAAGTAATTTCACTCTATGAATAATTTATTTTGGCCATCATGCATAAACTCTGTCCAGGTTTTCTCATTCTTGGTACTAATGTGGCAGTGGCCTGAGATTTCAGGTTCTGTAATACCTATCGCGATAAAACCCCACTTGTTTTTCCCGATATGGCTTTAAAATGCACAATCAATATTCCTTAACCATGTAATCATGCACTACATAAAGCACAAAGTAATTTCAACTAAGTAAAAATAATAAACATAAATAGTAACAATAAACTAGTTCATCCTTTTTGATGTTAAAGTAGTGATGATGTGTTTGTAGACCATGAATTGCTTTTACAACCTTTGTGTTTCGTGTTATTGGTCTGTTTAAGATCAATAAACACCACAAACAATCACTAAACTTTGTCTATTCACCTTCACCGAAGACCTGATGAAGTGATCTTCTAAATGTCTGCGTTTTGGTTTATAATCTTCATTAATGTCTTTCTCTTATTAGCTTTGTTATTGACATCATAAATATAATACAAAAACATTTGCAAATACTGTCAGTTATGTTTATCAAACATCATCTTAGGATGTTTATCATTGCAAACTACGTTCCAAATGTGCAACCGGAATTCTAGAATGAGTAATTCCAGTAATTTGGAATGCTGTCATCATGCCCATCAAGATGATCCGACCGTTTTCACCACAGTTATTCTGTTTTTGCCAACATCTTGGACTGATAAAAGCTGAAAATAACACGATGTGTAGAAGTCATTTTTAGGTCTTTATTTTATATTTGTGCTAGAATTTTATGTACAAAATGATTGCCAACATTAAAAAAGGAACAAAAACGGAACTGATAAGCAGTGAAACTAGGAGTGCTACACCAACACAAGATCATTTTAATAAACAAGAAATAAAGACGTCGTCGACAATGTACACTGTGTATTCTTTAAGTGATCGGTGACATGCATTTCAGAAAAAGCTGTAAACTAAAATCTCAGTTTTGCTATTAAAATTGAAATGAAGAAATAAAACTTTCCTTGAACTTTTCACCTGCAACGTTCACAGCGCTACACATTTAAACAGTACAGAGTTGTAGGATTACATGGGACATTTCTTGTAACTATGAAACAAAATGAAAGAAACAGCATGGCTATCAATATTGTTGATGTTATGCTATAAGCTATCGAGTACTTTTTATAATCACTATACTTGACCAGAAACATACTTTGCTTTACAGTAGATGAAGTATAGCTGTATGTATACAGTATTCTACTATCATACAGAATTCAGAACCCATTAATTAATTATTTGTGACTGGGCAACTCAATTGGTCATAAGATGATTTTGCAATAAACAAAATGCAATAAACAGTGCAATAAATCTTATTAAAATGGGTATGTTATGAATACGTATCTATTGATTGCTTGAAACTCTTTACTAGAGTCAACAGAGAATTGCACACGAACTAAACGTGACAAATCGTTGCGTGTTTTAACTCAGTAGCCATGATTTAATATTTATACTTTGAGTGCCTCGGAGCACACGTTTGTTGTTTAAACAGGGTTGATGACCGTTTGATTAGTTTATGATCACAGTATAGGTCACAGCATTATCTTAAAAAACACGACCAAAGCACATTACAAAACAGAAAACTGCTTCGTATTGAAATTGGAATAATTCATGTTAAGAGACTGAATATATTTAAAGAAATGTCTGTTTGGAGCTTAGAATTTAAATGTAGAATGTTTTGTTGTATGTGGTATGCACTCTTTACAGTGTACAAAATGAGTATTTGTTGTAAGCCTAATTTAAAAACAGAAAGAACAACAATTAATTTCTTATGATTTCTGATGATCGTTTCACAACATAATCTGAACAGTTAAATGTTTGGATATACATGTACAAAAGCGATCGTTTGATTTTGCTGAAAATAAAACTGGTCTATTGTAATATGCGCTATCGCTTCAGTTAAGCAGCACAGACCCGAGACAAAACGCCTTGAATATTGATCTATAAAATACATGAGACATATATATATGTGTATATAAACAATGAAAAATAAAACAATATTTTGGGTTGCCTGGATGTGCAAGTTCATTGAGAAAGGGGGCAGTGTTTATTTGAAGACATTCTCAAAGGCGGGGCATTTGTGGCTTTTGAGCTTCTTCATGGTCTTCTTGAACTCTTTGCTAGATTTGTCCCATTTGTGAATGCCGGTGAGCAGGTACTGTTTGTCCACCTTGCGGCCCATGATGAGGTACGTGTTTCCCAGATTTTCGAGCTGTGCGCAGGGGCAGTCGGCACCGTTCTTCAGGTACAGAGTGAGTTTCTTCAGATCTTTCTTCTTCAACGTGCCCAGCTTTACAGGTTTCTTCTTCTTTTGCAGGATGACCTTGCGATCCATGTTCTCCCGTTTAACCTCCTTGATCTTGGTCTTTATAGCTGAGGATACAGATAAGAGAGAAGTGCCGTCAGCAATTTGGTCCAATCACAGCCGTGCTGATAGGCAGCCATAACAGCAGGACTGCGAGTGATGTTGCTTTTATACAACGATTTGACACGTAGATAAAAAAAAGGTGGAGATAGTTTGTAGTTAGAACTTAAATAGAGAGGGAGAGAGAGAGAGAGAGAGCAATCTGCCAATCTGATTTACATATATATATGTATGTATATATGTGTCTGCTTCACACACACACAAATATATAAATATATATGTATGCATGTATGTACATACGTATGTATAGACGGATGGATGAATTGATAGATAGATTAGGCTTTTATATACACTTGCACCGTATTCTGGATTCTGACCAACGCTGAGACAGCTTTCTAATCTACAAAGGAAGTCATCTAATCCCTCAGGCCATGTGCTGGGCTCAGAGGCCATGAAAGGTTTGGGTTGCAAAGGGGTATCGCTGGCAGGTCCCAAATGTCCAAGACCATAAAAGAGAGATTAGACCACTGTAAGTAATGTAGGGGGCAAAAGAGAGATGAAGGAATGAAGAAAAATGAGGAGAAGGTGTAATCAATATCAGGGCTGCCAGTGGTCTCAAAGCAACCCATAATGATACTGGTCTTTCTCTCCCATGAACTCTGTCAAGTTCAAGAAAGAGCATCGATATCCATGCGAACCAATCTGTTCTCATCGGTGTATGCTTTTCCCAGGAGCGAAAATGTCCCAAATTGCAGCTTCACTGCCCTCTGCCCTAGCAAACGTAACTGAATCCTATAGGCTTTGTTTCTTAGAATACCTCTATTATAAGCTTAAGGGTATTAGTCAAGGGTCCAAATTTTTCTAGATAGACATATTGGCTGCAGATGAAATGCCCTACATAGTCTCCATGGACAAACCTGTCAGCCATCAAATATCAAATAAAAAGCCAGAATAAATGTCATATCTCTCCATATTACCTTCAGTGTGGTTGGTAAAACGATTATTTTTTGTTACCTTATCAGAAGGTAGACTCAAGTTAATTTAATGTCCATTTTTTTACTTGAGGAAACTCTGAAATGACCGCTTTGACCATTTAACTCTTGGTTTAATCTTACTCAACATTCTTAGATTTGTCTTAATCTGTCTGATCTATCAGTAAACTCTCTTTAACCTCTTAATCGTTTTATATCCTTAACCTTCCTACGCGCAGCTACGCATGAGTCAACTACCCTCACACGGTGGTCCTGCCAGTGCCCAAACTTCAATAGATGTTCCTTCCACACGCCACCTTCGGGTTACCCATAAAAAACACGCAGAGTGTAACATCTTATCAAATGTAGCAGTCTGACATCAGTGACCCACCAGTGAACCTCAGGCACACTGTGGTTCTAAATTCTTAAGAAGAATTCGGTCCAATTAGCCGCCTGATTCTAAAGACTCATGGAAATAAGTAGCCATCCTTATAGAGATTTACTGCTAATTATGCTTTAACAACCTGATCGGTCTGCTTTGGCCGTCAGTGGGCAGACCACAATGAAACTAAATCTGTCCCGCATCCTGTTGAACCTTGACTTATATATCCTTTGCTGCCTGGAGCGAGCAAACGGAGCGCTCCGTCATTGCCAAAGAAAGTCGCGGAGACCCCTTTTAAGTCGGAATTTGTTGAGAGAGTAGCTCTTCGCGCCCAAAGACAGTAATTCAAAGCGGTGCAAGGTGGGATGGGTTGTATTTCAGTTCAAAACCCATAACTTAGATCTTACACCATTGTGCTGCTAATGAACGTTGCAGAACTACGACAAAGTCTTCCAGGTATTATACGTGCACATGGAAGGGATTAAAGATTGATCCAAAGTCTATAAAGGGGCTTTCGTGTTTGATGAAATTAAAAAATGGTCTGCAAGTTCAAGAATGATCAAGTAAGAGTAGATAAAGTCTCACCTGCCTCAGAGACACCAGTACTATTGAATACCTTCAGATGTGGTGTTACTGCTGATAGATGTAACCCCACACTTTCTGAACAATAACAATAATAAAGCTATAATAGAATTTGTCTAACTTTATGTAAGCCACAAAAAATATTCACATAAATTAAATTTTACAAAACATGCTTCTAAACTCTAAAAACTACGAGTAAACAAGAGGGGGTTAACTAGTAAACCACTTTTTAAATAAATTCTTATCAGCAAAATTATAATAATCTACACGTTCGTGTATAGTTGCAACATCATCTTTCATTTACATCTGATGGATGTTTTGTAAACATTTTTGTTATAGCTTTAATAAGCTATAACAAAACATTAAGCAGCCACCATCATGTTACTTCTAAACACAGAGGGCAGAACGGTTTCTAAACAGAAAATCAAGCATAAGAACTAAGTACTAAGAACTAAGTTTGACAGCTTTGGTAAATATTTTAGAAGTAAGCTATAAACAACCAGAGCATATCTTAAAAATCATCCGGTCACAATTGATGTTCTTTCCAAGGTGAAATGAATACTTCTGATGCAAAACAGCATTTGTCTTCATTTCTTTTGTGTTAAACATTGCCTATAAAAGCTTTTAACCTTTTGCCCCTGATCACTGCTGTTTGTCGCTGGTGTCCTCTTTCATTTCAGTGGAAGAGAAGATGTAATGTGGACAACCAGTAATGATGCCATAAACTCAGTGGGCAGAAGCAATTTACAAACATGGCACTCGTGACCTGGGGTGAGCTCCAGTCAAACTGGTGCTAGACCATACAGTTTTACTACAGGAAAGCTGAGCATGCATCATTGATCGCAAGATTGACAGCCAAGTTGTAAGAATGTTTCCCTAACGCTTCCATTAAGTAACAAAAACGTCAGAAAAGTTATTTTGAATATTACAGTTTTTAGACGTTATATTAACATTATTGCTTGGTTTAAAAATTATAAACTATAAAACTAGTCTTAAACTAGTCATTCCACTAACAACTTAAGAATAGCATTTTGATATATAATGTTAATGCACTTTATACTAATATTACTGCAAGAACATTTTCGATCGAACTTTGAAAGGACTTAGAGAATATTAGCCAACATTTTCAGAACATTCTCCGTTGCTGTCATCGTAGCTAGGATGACACTGTTTAGATTGCAGCTGCGCAGAGACTTTTATAAATATAATTAATACATTTAAAGCGATACTTTGAGTCAAACCCTTTTCGTGCTGCAATGTCTGTCTTTAGCAGTAGTCTGGATTAGAAATGCCGTACCATAGTCACAGAGACAGTGTCAGAGGGGTTGGTTTACATTAAGCTGTCGGGAGAAAGGCTGCAGCTTTCCAAGATAGTTTACTCATTTTAGATCCCTGAATGAAGCTTTATGGTTTTCTCAGAGGCTAACCCAAACCAGCTTTTGTTTTCTTCTTCAGAGGGAAGCAGGAAGTCACTCCTGCACTGCTCTCCTTTTGTTGAGGTGACTCCTGCTGTGATTACCCTTTAATGGCTGCAGTTATAGGCTCATTTAAAAGTCATTGTTGTTAACCATCCTCAAATCTGAACGGTCAGTCATGCTGAAAATCTCATAACAAGCGATGAAGACTTAATTATAGATTAAAAAGACCACCAGTGTGCTATATTTTGGCTGGAATGGCAACAACGAAATAACCGAGACCAATTTTTAAAACTGTAAAAATAACTAAATACATTTAGGGAATTTTAAAGATTATAAAGCTCCTGTACATACTTGAGAAAAATCAAAAAGAAAGAATTAAAACAAGAAGGTGAATTTTTTTTTATTTTTTATTATTATTAACAGGGAATCAGTTGGAAATTTCAATAAATAGGTCACGGTTTAAAGGGTTTTTTGATTTACCACACTGACGAAAGGGTAAACTCAGACTTGTCAAACCCTGACCAGAGGTCAACCCCTGTACTGTTGTCACATCCAGACAGGACAGCAAACATCCCAATTTAGAGCTGTTAGTAACAGCCAAATAAAGACTTTAGGGCCTCTGTGAATTACCTCAATTCATTAGTTCAACAGTTGTGGCTTCTCAAAGGGTAATTCAAACCATGACATAGATTTACAAGGGTTAAAACATTCTGCTGCTGCTGTTGTAAGTGTTTAAAACCATTGCATTGTTCTGTTACAAGTGTGGATTTGGCAGTCAAGACAGTCAAGGAAAATATGTGCAAAGTAACTACATGGTGATCCAATGACTGTAAAAGTGCTTGAATCTGCCCCAAAAATTAAAAAGCCTCATGAAATAAAATAACACTCTGGCACTCAGCATTTATGACTAAAGAAAGTTATGACTCAACATAGTAACACAGGTTAAAGGTGGACAAACTAACCTAACCTAACCTAACCTAACCCAAACTAACCTAAACTAAACTAAACTAAACTAAACTATGATTCTAAACTTATTCTGTACATTAAAGTCTATCAAACTACAGAAGATCTTTACAGTCATCTGTATGAGGCTGTTGGGGAAGTTTAAGAAATAGGTGAGTGGTTTCAGTTCAGGCTTGTGTGGGTTTGGCTGTTCTCTTCATCTAATAAATGTCAGTCTTGGCTCTGCTGGAAATGCATGGCAACTCCGCTTCCAGAATACAGAAGATGGGCTGCGGGTTTGGCACGCTCTGTGTGTGAGTGTGCACAGTACCATGCATGTACTGTATGTGGTTCTGTATGTGATGTATGCATTGATGTTCTTACCAAACTCACTGGCACACATGTGCTCCAGAATAGCATCCGTTTTCATCTCATGGTCACAAGGAGGACAGACTGGAGAATATCCTGAAACAGGGAAGATGCTGTCAGTACACGCACGGCTGGGGAAATTTACCATTGCTATCAAAATCTACAGTAATTGTGTCCAAATGTTTTTTTCCTTTTGTCTGCTTTGGAGTTTGGTCCCATTTTTTGTGTCTGGCTCCTTGGAAAGTTTGCAGTTGACTTTTACATGGTAGGGAGTACACTGGGCAGTAATTCTTTTTCAAACAGAAATGTCATTCATTCTTATTCAGCTTTTTCTAATTATCAGTCCTTAAGGAAATTAACGGAATTTCTTTCCGACGTACTTTCTTTTCGTTTTTAAAAGGAGGGCTGAAACACATCCTATTATTTTAGCATTTGTTTTTGTTTGATATATTGGTCTTTCTTATAGCACTAAAAGATTAGAACTTAAACTGTGCAAATTGTATCAAGATACTTAGATGATAATTTGAAGTAAACAAAAATAATCTGTGTTATTTACATATGTATATAAAATACGGCAAAATACTTACAACTGCTGGAGGTTTAAAAAGGAGGCACAGAACAACAGCCCCAATAACTGGGGCTGACTGTAATTAAAACAACCATTGTGCCATGGATGCCTCCCTATAGTCATGGAAACTGGGAAATTAACCCTTGAATGTCAAGCCTTTTTAAGACACCACCGATTTTTAACATTTTAAATAAAAGTCATTCACATTTGAAGCTAATTATCATTTTGATGATAACATCAACCATAAATTTGGAGAAAAATACCAAGATTTAAAACAAAACGATAGAAAAATCATTTTTTTTCTATATTCATTTATTTGGGCTGAAAATCTGTGACCCATTATTTTAAAATTGCATCTATTTAACAGAATATTGTGGAAATTGCACCCTGGTGATAAACTTTTGTAAACACAGTTTACAAAAAGAAACATATTTAATGTCACAACTTTCCCGCATATTGTAAACTGGGTCATACCTACAGAAAAACGTTGCTAAACTGGGTCATACCAGTTGCGCATACGTTGCGCATGTATTTTATAGCGATTCTAATTATTTCACTTTTTGCTGATATCAGTAGTAAACCACAACAGCCCTGCAACAAATACAACAGAGTTAAACTCTCAGTGGCTCATGCAGAGTGTTACTTTCCCCACGGGCATTATTAGCATGGAATCTCGAGAAAACAGTGAACAAATGGTTTGAGCTTTAGCCCCTTGAAGAGAAGAGGAAGAGAGGAAATCCTTTCTTCTCTTTAACACAGCTCGGCTTGAATCTTACGATGAGTTAATATGAGAGGAGATTTTATGTATCTGTAGCTTTGGCTTCGTTTGACCACAAGCAGCTGACAGGGTTCTGATGGGATCCGAAAAGTTAACAAGAAGCCTGTTTACATGCTTTACTCCGGTATCGCCTCACGCACATTGATTTCTCACCTACGAATCTGTGTAGCTGACACGGGCTATGGCAGATGGTTTTAGTACTATGTGGGCTAAGTTGTTTTGACACACACTTTGTTCATTCTAAAACACCATGTTTACCTTTGGAAGTGGAAATTCCCTTATAATTTATGAGGCATCTACATAAGCCAAGATTTTCCCTTGTCGGGGATGTACTGCTATAGGGCTTGAGTCTTTCCATAGGAAAACTCAGACTGCTGCCAGATGCCTAGACCTACCTGGTTAACTAGAACATGATACTCAGAAATATTGTCATGTAAATCACCATACGTTACGTTGGAGATTAAAGTTTAACCCTTTAACTAAGACTGTGTGACTCAGAAAGGAATGTTATTTAGTTTTTTTTTGTAACCCTTGAAAATGTAAATTTTCTGCATAGGTGCCATCGGTAAATAAAAACAGCTGTTTAAATCTCTGTCTCCTCCCTCCCTCTCTCTCTCTCTCTCTCTCTCTCTCTCTCTGAGCTAAAAGAATTATCTTCCTGAATTACCTTATGAAAAGCTGTGTTAACAGTCATGGCAAAGCAACACAGCAGGGAATGTGGGCAAGAGTGTTGATCCATTAAAAAAGAATGACATTTACAGAAATAATAGGGTCACTCATAAATACTGACATTCATTGTCATTTTGCAGCTCACCCACAGTATCCTTTTACAAAGAGAAGCAAGAAAAAACGATCTATCTGAAAAATGTGGTGCTGCAAAGTAAGAGCAAATAAACAGATATGTAATGGTGCGTTGCTGGAACACATCCCAGTGCTGTTCTGGAATTTAACTAACAAATCAATTGCTACCAGCTGTTAAACAAGCAAACTTTTAAATATTAATCTATCACGCTCTGCCGAGTGACTCTGTTTTAGTTTCGAAAACAAAATATAATCATTTAAAATACTCTAGAACTAAATCTGTTTTCAAACCAGCAGTTTTAAAAGAATTCAAAAGGGGTATTTGAGACCCTTAAGTAACAAAAGGTATGATAACTTCAGCCGAAAACCCCCAAATGGACCCAGGTCCCTGAAACAACATCACAGCTGCCTTTAAAAGGTTAAGGTGTTAGTTCTTACACACAGCAAAAGGTGAAAGCTTGTAAACTGGGTAAAGTAATACTAAATGTATACAGTATACATTGAAACAGTCAGTTTATACTTACATGTTTATCAGGATACGTGTTTGTATGAGTAATTGTACAAGACAGTTACAAACTTTTCGGTTTTCTAATATTTTTACCGTCAGGTTCAGCGTTTTGCTTAAAAACCATCTTTTAAATCCACAATATTCATTTGACGTGTTTTTGATTAGCTGCAAGTGTTTTCCCCCGTTTTAGTGATACAAATTTGTCCAAACGTTTTACGTTTATATTTACGCAATTAGCGGACGCTTTTATCCAAAGCGACTTACAGTACGTTCGGGTTATACATTTGAGTAGTGCGTGTGTTCTTTGGTAGTCGAACCCACAACCTATGCGCTGCCAACGCAATGCTCTACCAGCTGAGCTGCAAGAATAGTTTTCAAAATTAGCGACTTACCCGTGGGCTTGGAGGCATCTGTTGCATTGGGTGCACTGATGCACACGTCACCTTGGGGAAACTTCTCGCAGGTGAGCATCTCGGGCCAGGGGAACCCAAACGCCTCCATGATCGGGGTGCAGCCGTCGCGCACGCTCTCACAGAGCGAGCGGCACGGGAAGACGGGCCTATCCATGCACACGGGGGCGAAAAGGGAGCACAGAAATACCTGAGTGCCCGGATGGCAGTTTTTGTGCACAAGGGGCACCCAGCTGCCTGCTTGCTGCTTGACCTCAGCCATGGTCTCGTGTTCCAGTAAGTTGGGCAGGAGCATCCTGTCGTAGCCCACATTGTGACAAAGTTTCAGGTCATCTGGGATATCCACACACTGGGGAGGCTTGTCATAGGTACCGCCAGTGTATATATCGGGCTTCCAGTCTGGATAGTCATACTCAGAAGTCTGGCTAAGTGAGACCAGTGGCATTAGCAAGGTGATGATTCTCCACAGAAACAAAGATGCGAGTGACTTCATTCTGAATTCCTGCTCACGATCCCCAGTTCAAAGTGGTGAGCCTTAAAAGAAATGAAGTCCTCTTTGTCTAGAAAATGGGGATGGAAGCCAAATACCTCTGAATTTATAAGATTTCTAAGTAAGAGTTTTAAAGTTTTGGAAACTCCACCTATGAAACCCCGTAACTGCTGCTGACTCACACGGCTCGCTGCCAAGACACAGTTGGTTAAAATGCGCTGCGCTGAGAGACAAGAGGAGATTGAGAGCGCCTCGGCGACCAATGGGAAGCTCTCTGCACCTTTTGGTTCTCGTGTGCCAATCAAAGTATTCAATGACCAAACGAATGAGCAAATATCCCCGCCCTCCTTTCGCTCACTAGCTCCGTGGAAACAGATCCTTAATAACTTGATTTCGATAACATTATTTCGGGCATTGAAATTCATGAGGAAACTCATGCATAATTATATTTACTATAAAGCTAAACAACTAACACATGATGATCCGGGTTTTAATTGCGTGTAAATGTGTATTATTATACCGAACACTTTTAGTACCAGTTTAAAAAGTAAGATACGTCATACACACAATCGTGTAAGTGCTCTATGAATTAAATGTATGCATAGTTTGCGAGTTTTAAAGTGCATTTAGGTAATGCGTTATTTGCTCTGGGTTTAATACCTCACTTGTGTGTCAACGACCCGGTGAAGTGTGAAGTCATCTGGCTCAGGTTAACTCTCCTCCGCGCAGTTTTGTTAATCACATCGGCGAGATAACGAAGCGGGCAGCTCAAAGCTCATTACCACCAACTCCCGTTGGCATTTAAAACCACGCGCGGCCTTTACAATGTTGTTGCTTTGACAACTGAAACCTCTATACTGCCGAATATGTGTACATTGCGTTCACTCGTTTACATGTGCAGACTTTTCGTGATGAAATAGCTGATGTTTTTTAGCGTTGTTTGCCATAACTCACTTTAGGTCATAAAATACATTTCTTTCTTTTTTTCTTTCTTTCTTTCTTTTCTTTAATGAATGCCTGTGAAATCATACTAAAATCATATTACTATGTGCCCTGTTGTGGAGTCACACAAACAGCTCATGTCTAAACTAAATCACGAAATGGGTTAATTCATTTATTACTTTGAAAACTTAATATATTTTATCAAGTTAAAACCCCTACCCTAAATGTTTTTGTCTTTTGACATGTCTTTTAACATCTTGTTCATTGCAGAATCACAACAGGCTTGTATAGATTGTATAGACATTCATTTATATAGCATAGTTTATACTTGCATGTTTCTATAAACGTGTCATGAGACTATGTAAACATCTAAACAGTAAGACTAGACTTCATGACTTAAACAACATGACATGGCCTGCACGAGGGTAAACATATATGAAGGATTCGAGGCTGAAAAGCACCACTGCTAGGAAAAGGGAGGGCTGCTTATCTGCGGTAACAACATGAAACCCTCAGCAGCCTTCGACCAAAGCATTTTTCTGCCAGCACCTTTCCAGAGAATTTCCTGGCTGACTCGCTGACCAGGGAGCGTACAGCCTCTCTTAAGCCGAATAAATGAATGCCTCTTCTGTTTGTATAGGCCCAGGAATAGAGGGAAAGGGTCTTGATCAAGCTAATATCACACTGTGAGGTGCCTGCACGAATGCTAATTGAATAGCTGTGAGGGGAAAAGTGACCCAACAGTAGGCCTCTTAACATAACATTTAAACTAACAAAGCAAAACTGTGGTAATTGTATGGGCTGCCCATTGGACCTTATGCAAAGCGGTTTCCTCGGCCACAATGGAGATCATTATCAGTAAAATGCGCATTCAGGTACACGAAAGGTCTAATCTTATACTAACCTCAGCACCCAAACCCAGCAACTCTTCCTGATTTTAACGAGAATAGATAGCTAAATGCAGGAATGCGATCATGCATAATGAGAGTTCTTTGTCTCCTGTCTTAAAGTTCCACACCCATGTGTGAAAAATAAGGATTCTTAATTAAGTTACTTAACAAATCACATCATCACTGACTAAAACATCGTTAAGTGGATTCCAAAGAGCCTTTGTGTTATGTGGTATTTAAAACGAATACGGAAAACGTACGCATGCCTTTTCATTTATTCATGCCCTATTCATCTCGGATATAATTGTAGAGTAAGACCTAATTAAAAATAATGTTGTCCCGACACCTCCTGGGGAATTCACACGACTCTAGGCTTCATTTTACACCAACCTGTGACTGCTTGTCTGCATGTGTTGCAAAACCAATGACTAACAGATAACACGACTTTCATGTTGAGGTGAGGAAACAGATAGCAAACAGAAATAATCATTTCGAATGTGCCTGATAATGTGAGCTAAGATACGTTTTTGTTGAAGCACACACTCACACTCCATAATTACTGAGGAGGAAGAGAGCGGACTGCTTTACTGAAAAGAAATTTAACAGACTGACTGCTGCCTGAATTCACGTAGATTCAGATTCTGGGCTGAATTGCAAGGTTTACTGCTTACCTCTCAAGACTCAGCTGGACTCGTGAATCAGTCGCTTAATTTGTGTCTTTGTTAAGGCTTGTCAACGCACTGTAAATTAGCTAAAGCACAGTGCCATCCTTGTGCCTTTTGGGGGTTGGCTCTGTAAATCTTTAATTTTACAGTTAAAACCAGACCCAAATTACAAATTAATTATAGCGAAGCCGTCTCTGTCACCTTGATTGCCAAGGTGGGTCATAGCAACCGTTCTGTCTATAAACAAACAAGCACTTTATGTGGGAGTTGGGGTAGGCAGAGGAAAAACTAACTGTAGAGTAAAAAAGAAATCATGACAGTTAAACTAACTTCCATGCTCATAAAAGCTTTGGTGAGAGTGTCAAGCCAAGTTTTTGAATCTTATAAAGTGAGTTCATCCACCTCAGGATGATTTGGGTTATGGATTTTAACTTGATCTTAGCAAGAGACAATATATCACATTTCCACATTTAATTGAGCATAGCATTTCTGGAACGGCATCGCATTTCTAGGGCTTTCTCTGTACAGAGACGATATATCCAGCACGCTTCACTGCATGCTATCGGAAAGTTTGCCAAACCTTGCAACGCAAACTCTCAGACCTTCACAATGTTCTCTCTAGACAGCTTAGGATGACAGATTGATTTACACCAAGGAGAACGAAGAAAAAAGTCAGGAACAGCAAAACAAGCTGTTACTTTTCTTTCACAGCTCAAATCCAAGGACAAAGGGGAAAATCTCTTTGCCTCTAAAGATCCATTTGGAGGCCTCTGTGTACCGCGTTAATGTGCTGGTATTAGCATTGCAGCTGATAAGCACTCTGAAAGTGCACCGACCCCTTTAACACAGCCATGATGTCATCGTGTTT
>JAZGTJ010000431.1:0-92075 GCA_036877575.1 Botia almorhae | reverse complement strand
CCCCCAGATGTTATTACCTAGATTCATTTGGGTAAATCAGCTTATATGTTGCCCAGTTTTATCTCCATTTTGTGTGTTTTTAATTATATGCGATGACAGCGTGAATAAATCCATTTATGTCAGTTTACAAATATGAGCCAAATAGAGCAGATCGATTCTGCTTACAATATGAGTCTATGCCACTAGTGAGCCTAACCATCAGTTTATTAGGATTTTGGATATTGCATGTGAGGTCATTTTTCACTTATTAGGCAACATCTCTCAATCACAGGAGGCACTCATACCGAAAAGGATTATACATGGGGGAATTTGTGTGCTGTTGGTGACTGAAAGGGGATAATAGCGCTCAGAACCATTTTGACATCCATCTGTTTATAATAACAGAAACGTCAAGCGCACACACTTTCCTCAACAATATTTTTCCACTAAAACATTTTCATCTGTAAATCATATTTTGCTGTTTTATTGTTGTATTTCCTTCCGGAGTATAAGTGCTTCAATAATCCTGAGAGATTCTGTTGTTTTATTATCATTTAAATGGGATCAATCTAACAAAGCAGTCGTTTCTTCCCTCTTCAGAATATGTGCGGTTATAAAAAGAATCGTTGTCTTTTTCACCGATCTGTTCTGATCTATTACATATACGTACAGCGCTGCCGACTGCAAAGATATGTAAATAATCATTATGGTCTATAAATTAAACATTGTAATTATAAGGCTTACGAATCAAAACCACAACAGCTTTTCACCCGTGGCTCTGTGCGCCGCACAAAGAACACTAAAGTGGAGGGAATTAGGTCAGCTGAGCCATGACATTCACCAGACACAGAAACATGTGTTGCGGTGGTTCGGTGACTTCATGCATGGGCAGAGAGATTTGTCCAGCTCTGTAGCCTCAGGGCTCTCATCCTTCCTCCCAGCTAACCATTTTAGGTTGTGAGAACATTTCCCTAATATTTCCATTAGGTAATAAAAATGTTAAAAATATACCAGGAACATTAAGAAAACGTATATTATAAACAATAATATCAGAAATACATAAATAAACATAATATTAACATTGTTCATTGTTTGGTTATAAGAACGTTTTTCATTTTTAAAAAATTCTGTAACATTTTGAAATCGTTCCATTAACAACTTACGAATAATGTGTTTGATATACGCGATCCGCAACGTGAAAAAAGTTCTGCACGACTGTTTTTGATAACTTTGAGAGAACTTGTAACCAATGTTCCAAAAACGTTCCCTGTTAGTTGGGTTTTGCACCCTACTCAACGTGATGCTAACCAGGACTCTCGGCAGACCCTGTTCAACATCAGCAAGTATAAACTCTCCCATAAACAATGTTTCACAGCCACGCTAGAGCTTAAACAAGTGGCAGACAAATGGACTGTCATCTCGCTGCGTTTCATTGAATCACTGTCGACTGTTAACATACGAAGCGTGCCATTTCTTACAAATCTTACACTGTTGAAAGGAAGGGTCAGCCAACAATGAAAGGTCTGTCATCATTTATTCACCTTTATGCTGTTCCTACTAATGCTGTCATCTGTGGAACATAAAAACACGTTAGCAGAATGTTAGGAAAATGCTAAAACTAAAACGAATGCTACTGATTTGCAGATATAATTCTTTATGTGACATAGGGTGTTGATTAGCCAATGAAATATCCCGCATGCAAGTAGCTTTATGTTATAAACAATGAGTTTTGGAGTCATTGGCCCTGAGAGCAACACCTTTTTATTTTTTTTGTGAAGCCTTATTGTGGTCTCATCAGGAACCCATTGGACTTTAATGAGTAAGGCATGGTGTGTTGCATTTAGTTATTCCAACCACTGAATAATCTGTCCTTCCAGAATCTCCGCATTGTACCCACAAGTCTTTCCCCTGTTTACTGAAACATGGCTCTGTGTTCTGGCATACGTGCAGTAGATTGTGTCCAACACACTGGGGCGAATTCAGTAAATACCGTCACTTCTGCGCAAACACCTGCATCTTTTTATGTATAATTTCGAGTTTTATTGACTGTGCATTAATCACAAATGTTAAAGATATTTGACCTCTTGGTTTAGATTACACCATCAACCCTGGCAAAGCAGTGACTAAACAGAACCCTGTTTGAAGAAACATTTGTGTACGTTTTACAGCAATTAACATCAATAATTGCTAAAATGTGACATGCAAATTGTATTTAGCATGTTTGTGCCACAATTCCATTTAGAATTCCTTCAGTAAATCAAGTTAAAACAAGGCAGCTTGTAAAAAAAACAACCATCCAGCTGTTTGTGGCTGTTTTTTTAATTTTCTGGCATTCTGTCATTTATGATATAGCAGAGCAGAAATATGATTAATGATAAATCCAGGTGCTGGTAAGACTAAGGGGCCAGGAAGACGAAGGTCACATGCCTAGTGGCAAACTTCCTCAAGAAATTGAAATAGGTTTTCAGTTCCTTGCTTAAGGAGACACAGTAGACAGGAAAAGGGAGGGTTTCCCTCCCAGCCCACAAGCTTCATGGGAGAGCTGCATCCACCAGCACGCAGCAGGTCATTCTGTCATCTTAACTGACTGTCAAAATACTGGCAGCCGATTGGCCATCGTTGGTAAGTTTTTAATCAGGCTTGTCTGCTCATGACTGTTCCGATGATTGCACATAATCACGGTCTCTAGATCTATACACATGAACCTAAACTCCCTGCACACGTTAATCCTCTAACCATGTTTGGATGAAAAAACGTTTGGCAGCGATGTCATATATTTCTCTTGCCCCTAGGAGCCGATTCCTCAGAGAGCATTGCAGGGCCCTGGAAAAGCAATTAAATCAAACATGGGTGAGAGACTACAGGACAAATGCCTCGTCAGCACTTCTCGACATAACCAGTGAATGCTAGTTGGTTTTGTAAGGGAAGGGGCGTTGAAAAAAATTGTGGAAGGAAAACCGGCACAAAGAAAAGCAGAGAGGGACAGAGAATGGGGCATTTTGTGAGCGAGCAAGAGAGAGACAGGAGAGACAGGCAAGGGGTCAGTTACATGCGGCCTTGGTGTGAGGACCCCTTCGACATTGGGGTCAGACACAGTGTTTGACCTTTGACCTCCCAGTTCACAACTCCTCATAATTGCCTTTTTTTGCAGCAACCCTCCTGCCATCCACGGCCAAAGACAATGTAACAATTTGTCTTTTCAATTGTCTGTCAATCACTCAAGCCCAGCGCCTTTCAGGGGGCGTATATGGTTTCTTTCTCCATTCCTATTTATTTATTTATCTTGAATAGCAAAAGTGGGGGTCGTCTGGACCCTGGAAAAATGGGCTCTTTGTCTAAGTTGGTTTCTACCCCCTCCACTGCTCACCAGCTCTCCATATTCAATGCTTCTCATTTTATGCTTAGAGCTCTTTAAGAGAGCTACCCAGGCTTTAGCCCTGGGTCATTTCAAGGTGGATTTTCATTCTCCTTAACTTATCAATGGGACTCTTATTTCTCTCAAATTCCCACCTATGACAGAATACTGTCATTTTCTGGATTTAAGCATTTAAAAACAACAGGAAACATTCTCAGAACATTGACTAACATTCTCTAAAGGTTCTTTCAAAGTTCTTTCAGTAGCATTACAAGAAATTTTTTACCGTTATACATCATATATATCAACTGAATGCTATTTTTAAGTTGTTAGCGGAATGTTTTCAAAAACAATACAAAATTAACAAAATGGTTGATTAGCTTTATTATAACCAAGCAGTAACTTTAATACTACGTGTAAAAAATTAGATGTTTTGAACGTTCTTAGAACGTTCAAAATAACTTTTAAAACACTTTTGTTAATTCTCTAATGAAAATGTTATGGAAATGTTCGTACAGCCTAAGATTGTTAGCTGAGAATCATGTATCTTTGTTATTCAGTTGTATTATTAGTCATTCTCTGTTGAATAGTCCTGTAACACTTCTGAGGCTTTTTCCCTTTTGTATATAAAAAAAAAATCTTACATCATTTGAAACTTTAGGACGCTTAACATTCCCAAACTTTGCCAAAGCTGTGAGGGGAGTCGATTTGTTTCTTCTGTTTAATCTGTTACTGGACTTCAAAACAAGTCTAATAACCGTAAATATTCAGGCAGAGTTCACAGTGTTGCTGCATTCATCTCTCTCGATGTTAAATGAGGGAATTCCAAAGAGGGAAAATGTTTCACAATTGCATCACAAGACAAATATGCTTGTTAGCCAGGGAGCTAAGATGAAAAGGGAATAAATTTAAGATTTCATTTGCTCATTTCAATATGCGTGATTTCAAGTAAACATAGGGAAAGAATTGCGCAACAACATAATTGTTTGTTTGCTTAGGAACGGTTTAACATGCAGTTAATTGAAACAAAATATTTAAAATATTTATAAAGGAATTGAAGCTGGTATTAAAATTGCAGAATAAACACGACGTGTATTGTATTAAGTCTTTTGACTTTTCTGTGTCTCTGTTTCTTCTTGCGAAGACAAACTTTTTATGTAATGACCCTGATGAAGGGGTCTAGACGATGAGCAGGCGAACCAATTTTGTGTCCTTCTTTGGAGAAGATCTGGCTTTGAGGAATATAACGGCATTCCAGAGAAAAATCTGGTACAGATACCATTACACGTGAGATACGGTGATAAACGCACACCCTCAGACACAATGTCTCTTTGCTAGAGATCTTAATTATTTTAACAGCATATTCAAAATGAAATGAATATGACCATACCGAAAATAACCCCAATGCCTTTTGTAATGAAATCCAGAGGGCAGAAAATATGTTTTGAATTTGGACTGTTTAATATTTATTGGTTTTGGAGGACAAAAAACAGACTTTATTGAGCAGGCTATTTATTTTAAACACCTCGGCCATGTTTTTCCTGAAGCACAAAACTCTGAGAAGAGCAAATAAGAAAACAGTAAAAATGGTTTCGGTTGTATTTACTATTTATGGGGAAATAGGCTGGTGTTCCATTGTCTAAAGTACCAAACTCTGGCAAAGAGCCTTATATAACAATGCTAACTGGTCCAGGTTTGCCAAGTACCCAACTACCCATTCCTTAATAATTATACGAAACATAAACGTTACAGAACTCATGCTTAAATCCAAAAGATTTGACATTCAAAGATCTTCACTAATGGCTCTCAGAAGCACGGCTGCAGCCATCACTGTTTACCGTTTATAATATTTTGAAAACATACTCAAACTGTGATGATTTTAAAAGTTGCAGAGTTGGTCTCAGCTTGAAACGTTTTATAAACAGTTAAGGGAAGGGTCAAGAGTCACACACACACACACACACACACAAATTAAAAGAATAATGAAACTGTCAGAATTTACAGTAAGTGCTTGATTAACAGCTTTTATAGAGATTTTTGCAACATGAAGTAATCCACCTCTGGTTCAGACTTGCAGATTCAGTTGTCGGTTGTGACTAGACATCACCACACAGACCCAATGAATGTCATCAGCAACCTCAACCCATATAATTATTGCAAGTACAGTTTATCCTATTTGAACTGTATTTAGTCATGTGAAATTAGAGGATGGTTGAAGAACAGGGGTTTGTGTAAATCCATTTTGGTAGTGGCAAGGATCTGACCACAAATTCATTGTCACAGCTTAAGTTACAATGAGCTAGTGGGTTTAACTGGTATGTAATGACTAAGAAGGAATTAAATGGAGTGAAATGGGAAAAGAGACTGTAAGCAGGATATTAAACAGCTAATAAACATTAAGAAACACACTTTGCTTCTTTTTAATGCGTTTTTAATGCTTTTTACCAGCTTCCCAAGACAACACGGCTGCTAAGTGGCAAAAGTACAATTATTGTTTTTGGGGTAGATTGTCTGCTAGTCATCCGTATGTTGTCTCATTCACAAAAACAAGGCCACGTTAGTCAAAGTCTGAAACTAGCTAAACACAGGATATATCCACCAGCTGGGTTTGCCGAATACTTTGTGGTTGTGCGAAGACAGTTGCACAAAATATGATTTATTAAATATTATTTCTGTTACTATTGGACGCGTTTGCCACGTTAACACATAATCTAATTTCACGTCAGAATACGCTGCTTAATACAACTTATCAAAGCACAAGTTTGAAAGCAGAGAAGAAGCTGAAATCTCACAGAACATAAAGCAGACCTTTGGTTTGTACGCTGGTAAATAAAAACGAAAATATGTTCCAGTTGTGTGTCTATATTTATTAGGCTCACATTTATAAATCTCACTTTAAAAAGAACCAGCTGGCATAGCTAGAAGGCCACAAGCCAGCAGCCAAATACCAGGGTAACCCTTGTCTTGAAATCTAGCTATACTTTCTCTGAATGATTTTATCTATAAAGGCATCCAATAATGCCTGACTCTGTATGAGCTATTCAAGTGTGAAAAAAACAGACAGGGAAAGATTATACATGTCAATGCTGCAGATACAACTGGATGAGATTGATTGACATGTGGATGACAAGATCTGCCCTCTTTCCACAACATGTTTCAGAATGCATCAAGCTAGCCTTTGCATCAAATTGTTGCCTTGTCGTGGGTCCCCTCAAACGAATTATGTTTTGGATGCATAAAAGATTGTATTGTATTGCTGACGTTGTTTGTCTCTTTGAACGGTTATCGACATGACATTTGTTCTTTAGAAGCCACCTAAAAGAAAAACAAACTCGTGATGTAAACTTTTACATTTAATGAAAAACACTGGTCAGTGTTCTGCTTCCTTTCAGGATAACCGGCCTCAGGTAACTCAAAATGTAGAAATATGATATATCTGTCATTTACTGTTTTCAGATTTGTGGTAGAATGAGAACTTGCAAAATAGCATTTTTTGCAAACCACATTTTTAGCTGTTCTGTTGTGGTACAACGAGCCGTTCTGACATTTAATATATCACAGCCTGCTGTTGTAGTGTAGCCAGGTACAGTTACAGGAAGGCTTGTTCTTTCTCTGTTGCATATTGTTTTATTATTATTATTATTATTTTGACCATGTTAAAGTGCTTATGCACATCCGTGTTTTTCTGTGATGTAACATCAAGATTTAACATAACATATAAATTGATATGTGATTTAGTTTCCATTACAGTCATTACTCCTGTATTATTACTTATGTAAGTTAAGGTGTAAACAGTAAGTTAATATTAATTATGTAAGTCATTACTCCTGTATTATTACTTATGTAAGTTAAGGTGTAAACAGTAAGTTAATATTAATTATGTAAGTCATTACTCCTGTATTATTAATTATGTAAGTTAATGTGTAAACAGTAAGTTAATATTAATTATGTAAGTCATTACTGCTGTATTATTAATTATGTAAGTTAATGTGTAAACAGTAAGTTAATATTAATTATGTAAGTCATTACTTCTGTATTATTAATTATGTAAGTTAATGTGTAAACAGTAAGTTAATATTATTTATGTAAGTCATTACTTCTGTATTATTAATTATGTAAGTTAATGTGTAAACAGTAAGTTAATATTAATTATGTAAGTCATTACTGCTGTATTATTAATTATGTAAGTTATTGTATAAACATACATATTTTGTTATCTTTCTTGGTTTCATGTGTTGTTTTCATCACTATTAACTGCCTATAGATCAGTCAGCTTTTCTTGTATGTGGGTGTAAACTGGGGATTGGAATTACAGGGTAGGCCAATTTCATGCATGTGCTCCAAAATAAAATATCATATTTAGTGCAACTTACATTTTCTTTAATGTCATTTTATCTTTAAGAGTTTAACATTGTTCACTGTGCGGCAGTATTGTTATTGTCTCTTACTAATTAGGCCATTATTTCTATGTTAAAGATTAATCAACAGTTTCATACCGTACTGCATATTTGCATACTGCCCTCTCTAGGATATATGAGGTACTGCATCAATAGAGGTTTCACATCCTTTTATACAGCTGTATGATGTTGAATTTCCACAATATATGTTTTATCTTTTGTTGCAAACTGTAGTTTTCATTTTATGAACATTTATGGTCCCAGTGGCCCCTAACCGGAGGGTTCTGCATTTTCTGATCATTTAAAACACAGTGTTCCTGTAGCTTAACCAGTAGAGCATTGCTGTAAGTCACTTTGAATAAAAGTACCTGCATAAATGTAAATAAAGTACATTTTGAAGTACTTCAGAAAAGTTTGTAAAAAGCATGTGTATTTAATTAAACCAATCAATGCTCAAATAAACATACATTACCTCTGTACCGCAACATTAAACACCAACAGTATGAGTATTCCTGGGGAATCGAACCCACAACCTTTCGGCTTCTAACGCAACGCTTTACCAATTGAGCAGCTGAGCTACAAGAAACGCTTAAACTCCTTAAAATTCTACAGACTGCATTTCCATTATATTCAATTATTGTAACATTTTTAATCCCCCAATTGAAAAAGCACATGAGCCGTTTATACACTGGGGCAAATTGTAACTGAATTGATGTTAAGAGGGGCTACATCAGGACAACAATGCCATCATTGTGTTAAACTCCAGCAGGACTGTGGAGGAAGAGTTTGGTGAAGTGCTGAACGTTTTGACTTGTCTCCCTGAATTTTCTACTGGCACATCACCGGACTGCTGACATGCAGAACTGTCTGTTGAAATGAAACGAAAACAGTTTTATTCCCCCTGCAATTCAATCACCGCTCTAAGTTATCCACTCAGTCTGAATTCTGGTATTTGTTGGCTGTATTGGTGAGTTTGTTTGATCCATTTCCAAATGTAAACTCTTTCCATGACCAAAATCACGTCTTTCCACTTCAAATACCAAATATTGTAGCCATTACATCTAAATTACTTTCTGCAATCCCAGAAAATTAAACCAAAAAAAAACCTGTTTAATAATTTTGTGGTTTTAAAACAGCATCAGGCCAAACTCACCATGACAGATGATCTTTAATGAATCCATCTTTAATATTTTGTTGCGTCTATATTATTTGTCCTCTGTGCACTGTCAGCCTTTTTACATCCAAGCATTCATTGTCAGAAGTCTAACAAGCATCATCTGGGGTAGCCATTTAGATGCCCTGCTGCTTAGTGGCTGGTTTATTGCAGCTCCATGGAAACACCATACATCTTCATAGATCAACTAATGTGGCCCTTGGCCCTAATTTAGGTTGGGACATTCTCCTAAGGAGTCATTAAGGTCTTCCATGTTTGTTCTCTATATGGATACTTTAATGCATGCTCACCTCCATAAACTACTAGTTATGATTATTACTAGTACTGATTATTAAAACTCTGTAAGGTAGGTGTTGTTGTGTTGTGTAGATGTGGAGGTAGGATTATGGGATATACAATATGGTCATGCGGAATAAGGCACTCATATGTGTTTTATAAATACTAATAAACAACCAATAAGCAAGCTAATAGGCAAACTTGATGCTCCCCATACTAAAGTGCTACCAGAAATTCAGACACACAAGCATCAGGAGAAGATAACCAGTCTGAGGGTGGTCCTTGAACACATGAAGCACTGATTTATGGCAGCTGCTTCGTGCTAAAGTCAAATTGCAAGTTTAGCATTTGTATATCATCGTGTCTAAGCAATATTCTGAAAACAAAAAACTCAAAGCAAAATCTCATCTTCTGTGCCGGAGAAAGTACAGCTGATGAATTTCAGATACAAATGTGCATCATCACGTTTTAAATATATAAAAATGATTTATTAACGGAGGACATTTTTGTATTTACACAGTTCTGTTTTCACATTTAAATATCATGCATTTCTTCTAATAATTTCAAGATTTTGAATTGTTTTATTTTGTTTCTTCACTCTTCTCATATTTTTTTAAAAATTGACCTTTTTCAATTTTAAAAGCTATTTTAACTTTACAAAACATGAATTTCAGTTTTAACTGCAACACAAATGTATGAAAATGTATGAAACATTTGCGTTGAAAAGTGGTTGAATTTGATGGACGGAGAACTAGCATGTTTTATATTCTCTTAACAAATGGCACTATTGTGTAACGAGATTCTTTATATTCTACAGTGTTATTTTAAGTTGATTTATAGAGGCCTGCTGTTTTTAATACCAATATGTCTGTCATCGTGTACTAATGGCAAATTCTACATAGAGAATTTGGCTGTAAACTGATGTGGAATGACGTATAATGATTTCTTTATCAGCTAAATGCTGTCAATGCACTTTAGAAAACCAGTCATTCAAGCAGCGTTTTAACAAGTAATCCAAATCATAGACAAGATGATAAAGTACATGGTCGTATTGTGTTTGAGACATCTAATTAATCTAATCATGTCTACCTGTTATGCTATGTAACTCTATGCTATCCTGTAGTACACTATGTAGTACACAATGTAGTAGAGCACTGTTCTGTTATATAACTTGTTATATAACTTCCCTTATGCATGTCAAATCATCATGTACCATTTGGAGCCCTATCACACTACTTGTGGTACATAAACTATAACATTGTAAATTGTATATATTAATGAAATTTAAAATGTGATAACTTAAAGAAACGTGCGGTGACCTACCCCGACATTTAAAAAAATAATAAAAAATATCTTTGTCCTGAGAACACACCTAAACTTTCAGATAATATCTACCTTCATTGTATAACGGACGTTCCCTGAACACGTGGCAATGTGGTTTTATTATGATAATTTGATGATATTCAAATTTAGTTTTAAGAATTCGAAATGTTATTGTTACTAAGAAACGGTTATTGTGACAGTGTAAAAACCGGCTCCTGTCTTCCCCCCTTTTTTTGTATTTAGTCCAGACCCATTTCATTCTATATTACACTAATTTAAATGAGTTATTAAATATAAATTGACTGAATCTTAAACAAGAAATAATGAGTCAGTCTGGGTGTTCCCTGTCCAACGACGGCGTAATGTTTTAGCGCTGTTGTGATTAAAGAATTTGAAATTGTCTGACTAAAATTACTCCGCATAACAGTCATAATGAGTCTGACTGGTTTCAGTCCATATCATTTTAGAAGGCTCTGGTTTTGACAAGCAAAAAGAGTGTACACTCTTCAAAAGCGCACACTTGGCTGCCATTTATGTGCCTGCCTCAGAAAATGAAGGTTTCAGAAGAAGGAGCTTTCAGAAGAGAGGGCATGCTGTCGTTCCTGAGGAGAAAAGGAACGCTATTTCTTGAGCTGATCGAGAACATGAACGGATGGCATTCAGATTCCAATGACAAACTGATTGAGACCTTCTGAAGTGCCTATAAAGAACAGAGGAGTATGTCCAGGGGTTGAGGACATATCTTGGCTGCCTATGCAGTTCAGAAAATCACAGTTTCTGCACGCTCTGTTTTTTATTTTTCACTACTTAGAGACCAAAGCCATGAGCTGACACTTCATCAAAACAAATATTGATTCCCCAGTCTATCTGTCCCTGGTCTTTCCAGCACAATATTGGCTTACCTGCCTCTCCTGACTGGATTTCATTTGGACTTTCTCTTCCCTCTGTGTGGGATTCGAGTATTTCAGCTTTGTAAGAGACATGATGTTCTTCCATAAATTTGTTGTTTAACTTTTCCATTTCACAGACAGACGTGAAATCTTTAATGCTCTCACTTCTGGCTGCAGACAGTAATGAGCTGTTTTTCTGTTGGGTTGTAAGTGAGAATGAGCAACAAAGACATGAAGCTTCGGGTTCTTATCAGGTTCTCTTGTGGAGGTTAAATCATTACAGACATATAGCTTCATACAATCGGTCATTGGTCATAATAAGAACATAATAATCCTATTGCCTATCCTGCTAACACTGTATATGATTCATAGTCATTTCACGCAGAAATAAATGTGTGTATATGTATATATGAATGTATATACTGTTTGTGTCTCTACGTTGTTAGTTATATTTATTATTGTATTATTTAATATGTATGTATTTATGAATTATATATTTATATAGAATTGTAGCAATTTATGCTCTGTCGTGTATATTTATGAGTAACATTTGTAAGATTCTAAACCTATCCTGTGTATCTTCATACAAATGTGTAAAATGATTTTATGCATATGATACAAAAACATTTATAATGTTAAAAATTACTTAAGATTACTTAAGTACTCTTATTGTTAACCAATTAGGTGGCATATTCGTGTAAGTATGTTACAATGTACACCTTTCTTAAACTGCTTGACTGCACGAAATGCTTTTGTGAGTTTGTGAAAACTCAAAACCAAGAACACAGACCATATCAGCCTTGCTGTAATTAATACTGTACAGAAAAACGCTCAAGAAGAATTTAAGTTTGGCAAAGTTTAGCACATTTCTGGAAGTTATTTGGTAAAAAAAACAACAACAGAAAAACACAACCCAGATGCTATGCGGATCAGTTGTGCGCAGTCCACCAAACTGAAAACCTGGACAAAGATACTTGGTAGAAAAGCCATGAGTCCAGTTATAACACTCTCAGAATTACAGTCCCTTGGCTGAAGTGAAAGAAACTGTCCAGACATAATCATCTCCCCAGCATGTCAGATTTGGTCATTTTGTGACATATTAGGTCATGCTTGAAGTTCTCTAGGTTATGTATGACAAAACCTGAAACCTTTTGGAAGAATCCTTTCATGGTCAAGTGAGACTAAAACTGAGCTCTCTGGCATAGAAGCAAAGCTCTGTTTGGTGGAAACCAAATTCAGCCTGACATCAGATAATAGCAATGCTTCTATAAAACAAAACTGTAATAGCATCACGCTTGGAGATGTATCCAGGAGAAGGAACAGGAAAGCGTGTAACTATGAAAGCAACATGGACAGAGTAAATAAAACACATAAATTATTATATAAAAATACATCGTCTGTAACAGTCAGCCGTAAACTGCATTTAAACTGCATTTTGAGAAAGGGAACAAAAACATCATAAGGTGAATCTTTGACTGTCTGATTTATCTTACGTGTGAGGATTGTCAGTTCGTTCTCACTGGCTAACCATAACGACAAACATTTTTAAAAATATACTGAGTTTATCCCAGATCTCCACAGCAACATGTTATTGTTGTTAGCCGCAATATGTTACTCATTTTGAAGAGGTTGGCAGAGACTGTTTAGGTGGTGAAGGAAGGCCTGTACACTCCATTCTTTCTTAGGGAAACGCGATTTAGTTCATTCAGTCTAGTTAATAAACACATAAGTTAGTTGTTTCATATTCCATGGGTGGTCCTAACCGGCTGAGACTGAACTTGAGATTTGTTCTTCAGATTGAACACTGGTTCTACAAGAATGTTGAAGAACTACTGAATGTTTTAAGAGGCAATATGTACACAGGCATTAGTCTAATAAATCTCTTATTCTAAGCGCTGCTAAAGACATGCAATGCCCTATAAGGAACGTAAATAATTTGTAACATGGCTACCTGCCACATGAAGACAAAGTCACAGAAGGTCTGTTGTACTATTAAACAAAGTTTGTGTACTAATACACGGTTAGTTGTAATTTAGTTGGCTCAAAAATGCTACTTTTTGTATTTCTGATGTAATACATAATCACCGATGTTGGTCAAATAATATATCAAGGCGTTACACATCGCAGTTAATATGTACAAGTTGTATGACATTTTGAACGTACCCTCATGATACTCAGGAAAGGTCCGCCATGTTTTATTTTGGTACTAGAGAGACCTCTAGTGGTGGAACAGCGCATCACATTTAGAACGTGCCCTCACGTTGCTTGTACAGGAAATGGACGAAAGGCGTCTTCACACTGCAAACACATTTCTAAAACACGGTTATGAGAATTAATAGGCCGACTATAATGTATATCCGAAGCATCAATTGATTCTCTTTCTCAATTATTTGCCAAGTAATGCAAATGTTTATTCCACTGCATTGTATACATCCACGATTCTTACATCAATTCAAGTAAGCATGTTATAAAACAAACGGAGAGGTTCCCTCAGAAAACAGAGGAAAACATACGCTAGCACCACTGACAGAACAACAAATGAAAGACATCACACACTGACAAATGAAGAAATGGCATTTGAAATCCCTGTCTTATAATAAGTTATTTAATACTTGCATGATTGAGTACTAAGAATACTCTGACAAATGTTTAGAATGAATTTGACTGAGTTACAAAATAAAAGGTAGTTCACCACAACTGACCATTATTAAGCTTACAAAGATAAAAAAAAAGAAATAGGAGGTTTGCACCTATTGGAATACCAGCGTTTAATAATCTCTGACCTGAACTACGAAGCTTACTGATTCTGACTGAAGACTGTTACTGTCAATACTTAAAACGCTATTACATCATAATGTAAAATATATTTGTAATTAAATCGATTAAAAATAGGCCATTGTTGTCCTCGTTATATTTCTGATATCTTCCTTGAGTCATCGTATCAGTTATTTTACTACAAAAATGTGACCACTTACAATAACAACCGATAACATCTACAAGCAAACAAACGTCGACGTGGTTTTCAGAATGATAAAATATATCGCTGAAATGTGTAAGACACTAAGAAGGAAAAGAAAATGGTCACTGCAAGTCTTTATTTTTCTGTAGTTTCATGTAATATTCTTTCAGGAGAAAAATCTGAGGAAAGTCCTCTCGCCCTTTTTAAAACGCTTACAAATCGACCTAAACCACAAGTCCTGTCAAGTTAAACACAATTCACCAGAGTTCCTTTCATGTCTGTAATGAGTTTTATCTTCAACACCAGCAGCAAACACAGAGAAAAGGTTTCAGAATTGTTACTGGCTCGATGGCGACCGAGAAAAACATCTTTTTAGTCTGTTCATCTCAGTCAAAGAACTGTCTTCAGAGTTCCTGTCTCGAACTTGAGTTCTTTCTTGAAAAGCAGATGTTCAGTGGAGGACAGTGCTGGCTATGAGCGCAGTTGAAGGAGTACCATGAAATTACTGCTGACAGATGAAAGGGCCTCTAGAGAAGTATAGTGGTTCAGGCCTCTTGATAAGTTCACCGGTTGGTCGGGGGTTCCTGGATGTTCTTTAGCGCCTCTGTTTTACCTGTGGGTCACCTGGTTGGTGAGCAGGCCAGGGAAAGTGTCTTCCGTCTCTGCACTAAAGGAACCACCTAAAAGGAGGCAGAGAATCATGGTGACTCTGACTACTAAGGGTTGTCAGTCTAAGTACGGCATTTCATGCACTAGTATTGTAGAGGTCTGAATAGGGAACGTCTCATAGCAAGACAATATAAATATAAGGAGGTTTAAGTCATTTTATTACCTATATGGCAATTATACATCCATATACGGTGCCCATCATATCGACATCTGCATTTGACAACGTTATTGGCGTAATCCGACTCAGCCACCTCATAATTGGGGTTAATTACAATCTGTTAAACAAAGTGAATTTGGATCAAGTCAGTTTCCCAGAACGAGCTTAATACACTTGTATATTTAACAATAAATTCTTTGGTCCTAAAGAAAGTATTATTTTGCTAATGTGGTTATTACCTGGAATACATAGTCTCCTGGTTTTACATCTGTAATGTCCACCCACTGGCAGTCAATGTCATGTCTGTATGTATCCCAGCAGCCCACCGTGATGCCCTGCTCACCGAAGTTTGCACACTCATACCGCTTCTCAATCCCTGACAGTCAATGATACAAAGCACATTTTAAAAGCTGATTAAAGCTTACAAGAAATGATCCATCAAAAGGCGGTTAATATGATCCAATACACAGAGTGAGGGCAAATGTGATTTCCAATACAATCACTGCAGGCTAAAAACACAGCATGTATCTCTACCTTCATCACATTCTGAGTCCTCCAGACAGAAGCTCGCTTTGTGTCCTTCTGCAACCTTGGATCCGTTTTGACTAAGTAGGTCATAGTGAGTGAACACTTCCATACTGTGATAATGTCTGCAGAGGTAACATCAAAAACACAGTTTTTTCCTTTCGCCTTTCATGTTGAAATACAACTCATACAATTCATCCTTTGAACATCACAATTCCAGCAGAATTTTGGATAAGCTTTCAAGTGCTGCTTGCATGTGCAATTTGAAGTTTTGATAAGGGCATGTGATACAGGACAGGAACAGGGCGTGTTTTATGTATGAAAACGTACGATTTGTTTTACATCACTACTGATGCTCTGTGAATTTCATGCCTTTATCACTCATTGCCCTGGATTACAACAAACAGCAAAGATTCTGGAGCATATTTTCAATCCAATCAAACCATAGGGGAAAATACTCTGGATGTCATTTAAAAAAATATATTGGTAATACTTTTTATCTTAAGTAACATTAAAGGGGCTTTAATAGACTCACAATGTTCAAAATGTATTTAATTCTCACATGTTACTCAGCTAAGGGGGCGCAGAGATTGTAATGCTATATCAAAAATTATGCAACATTTCAAATGTTTATGGCCAAAGCTTATTTTAAGTAAATAAGCAAAAACTTAATTATTCCTGCTCTCCCCAACTTTCCAATAATAAATGAATATAAAGTCTTAATTAGGAAGCCATTATAGCTACAGAGTCATGCGGCTCATTACACATTATATCTGAGTTCCATGTCTAATGCCTCCCTCAGTTCCCAGACGTCTCACCTGTGGCAGTCATGCCAAACCCAGCTTTCTCTGGAGACTTTGGGTTTGAAGTCAGACTGTCCATTGTTGTGGATCTGGGAGGAGAACCGGAGGAGTCTGCGATAGGAGTTAGCTGGAGTGCCACTGGAGGTGGAACCCAGGCAGTTCTCCTCATAAGCACACTGTAACATGAACATAGGACGGTCCTCTAAGTATGTGGTCTGTTCCACCACCTGCGGGTTCAGAACCAGATCTGGGGCAGCTGGAGGGAAAATTTATAAAAGGATTAGAACACTTAACCAACTTTCTAATACGACATTTTCAGTTTTCCCATAAGATTTGTTTATGCACCTTCATTGTTTTTAATTCTACATTTCATAAAATACATAAGAAACAAGTTAATCTCGGTTATCAGTTATACGCGTAATATACTATAACCTCTATCCGTAATTCTACACACAATAATAAACACAGTAACTTGTGCAAAATTCATATTGTCAAACACAGTGTCAATGTGACCAGTAGAGGTCAGTGTTTCTCTAAAATGTAATAGAGTGCAGATGAAAGAACCATGTGCGTAACATAACCGTCGAAAAGTTCAAAGAATCACGCTAAAAAGCCAAGAATTTATACATGAATATAAATGTTATGAATGCACGAACATAAGAACATCTAGATTTGAGGATAAACTTTTTACTCTCAGAGCAGGAAACTCCAGCTGCAAAGCGTCCTCCACCCTTTGGGCAGCTGAGATATTCTCCGTGATGCAGACAGTGAGAGAGAGACATCTCTGTTCCGGCACATCTTACCCCGCTCATAACCACAGCATCTGCGTTCACCGAGCCGGGCCAGTACCACGTCTCCTGCACAAACACATCACTACAGTTCAGTTCAGTGACATTTCACAGGGTTATGTAAAGCAGATGTGCTATAAGACCAAGCCGACACACTATTCATCATTACACAAATGTTAAAAAAATACCATTTATCTAAGACAGACAACGTTTTCCTCACCAACACTGTCCATACACTGCACGTGATTGTTTTATAATCTAATACACCCTTTTTAAAAATGGAAGAACTTGATTTTCTGAGCGAAAACCTCGCACAGAAGAATAATCCTTACAAACTTTAATCTGTTTAATAAATTCTTACAGTATCTCTTCACCTTAGCCCAATTCGCAACGCTACGTTTATTTACAATGATTTATAATTTTAGCTGTCGGGTCTGATTTTCCCGAAAATGTCAGTTTGATTTCATCTGACTTCAACATACGTAAAGGAACCTGCAATTTTAGGTGTGAAACATAGACGACGGTAGAGAGGCGAAAGTTACGGATTGCAGCTTTAACGGTAAAAAACAAAATAACCACAAGATGGCGCTATTGCCCACCCTCCTGTCAAACCCTCTGGGACTTCTTTGTTCTAATCGAGGAAATACACATCCACCCCAGGCAGCAAAACAGACGACACAGACAAAACACCACATAAAAGCCCCGGAACAGAAAAAAACAATTAAACCTAATTACATCCAATGCATAAGAAGTTTAGAAAGTCTGCTGCAGTTACTGAATTAAAGATTTCTTCTGTTATTCCCTTAAAAACATTCAAATGACTGTTGTTTAGCCCCTTCCAATCATAAATCACGTGTCAACACATACAGTAGCATCTTTAAAAGCACACATCTCCTTTTTTCCAGCCCTTCAGGCAGTGAATCATTCCACTCTGTCTTATCAGATATTTAAGATCTGTCTGATATATTCTCCTATATGGAACAAAGAGTCTCTTAAATGCTTCCCAGGTGTAACAGTTTATCTTTAATGCTGTCAAACCAGGAGGGAGTAATGGTTGCTCCTGGCAACTGTAAACACAGGAATCTATAGTTGTCAGAAAACATGTACTTAAGGCAAATCTGTGGAAAACAGACATGTCTCAAACTGCTGGTGGTTTAACTAATTACAGTCGTTCTCTATTAGAAACATCATTCTCATACACTGTGCTTTCACTACAAGACAGTGTGGTTGAGCTGAGCTTTGCAAAACTGTCTTAAAATGGGTGAACATTAGTTCACATCATAACTGAGATTCATATTTCATAAATATATACATTAGCCCTATAGATACTTAACAGTCGCAAATAAAAATGTAACTGCATTAGACAATTTTTATTTGTAAGATTGTTTCCTAATGTTTCCATTAAGTAATAAAATGATATTTTAAAAGTTCTAAGAATGTTCAAAATGTCAATTTTTTGACGTTGTATTATTGTTAGTGTTTGGTAATATAATATATAATACATATACTGGGAAAATATTAATATTAAATATTGCTCTCAGAAATACTGCTCTCAGAATGTTGTCATTTTTGCAAATATTTTTACCAGTCTGGTCCTGAGGTCGTTTTTAGTAAATGAAGTCATTTCCTCTTAAATTCACACAGATGTCCTAGCAGAGCAAAACCAGGTGTAGTTTATCACACTAACTTTGGACACAATCTAGTAACATTTAACAGCCAGTTAAAGTTTTCAAAGTCATTTCAAATAATACTAATGTATTGTTTCATGATTTTAAAACCAAATGAACCTCAAACGTTGTGAAAGTGTGTGTGTGTGTGTGTGTGTGTGTGTGCTTGCTTTCTTTCAAATGAATGCCACTAAAATATTTTGTATCTTTTGATATTTTGTCATTAACGGCAAAGACACATTTTTGTGGCTTAAGTATACAAATATTTTTAGGGTCACTGTACGTATGCTTCCCTGCAGTAACTCATTTTGTTCCCAAGCAATTAAAGAAAGAATCCTGTCTTGGACTCAAGTGAGAGAAACTGCACTACAGGAAGTAATTAAAAGAAAACTGAAAAATAATTCTTCAGCAAGTACACTCATCTGCTTTGTTTACACAAATTCCATTTGTAAAATTACAGATGCAATGTCATTAGACTTCACCCCAGCTAACAGGGAACATTCTCAGAACATTCTCAGAACATTAATGTTCTCTTAAAGTTCTTTTAAAGTTCTCTCAAAGTTATCAAAAAAGTTTATAAAGTAACATTAGTCGCACAACGTTAACGTTAAATATCATATATATCAAAAACAATTCCTCTTAAGTTGTTAGTGAAACGTTTTAAAAAATGAATTGAAAAGATATTAAAAGGGAATTATAAGATGCTGGAATAACATTCTTAAAACCAAGCATTAAAGTTAATGCCATGTCTAAAATGTCATGCCTGGATGTTTGGAACATTTCTGAAACGTTCAAAATAACCTTTTTAATGTTATTGTACAGAAGCATTCTTACAACCTAAAATTGTTAGCTGGGGCAAAAGCTCATAAAATGCTGTGATTTGTCTTAACAGCCAATACACACCACAGGAATTGTGTTGCCACAGAATGGTCGGTAATGATCTTTTGATGATTTTTGATAAAATAAATGTACAATGATTCTCAAGCGTTTGCTTTTTCAGACACCACAGTAGTGTATCAATGAAAAGCATTCAGCCCACACAGAACTAACCACAGCCTTTCCTGTACAAACAGAGCTGAACAATATTGTGGGTGGGCATGAGTTCATACAATGACTTTCTTCAAAGACCTCCATTCAATTCGTTAACATCAAGGAAACGTCCAATAAATGATATACAAATCTTATCAACAGCAGAAACAGCTCTCTGCGTCTGCATTAAAAATCAAAGCATCAATGTCAGGCTTGGACGTCCATTTCTGATGAGATATTTAGAGTGTGTGACAGCTGCGATAGACAAACCTGGAAAGCATTGCTTGCGTAGCCCAGGCCCAGCTGTCTGCAGACGACCATGGCCTCCATAGTGCCCCAGCCCTCACCGCACACCGTGCCCCACACCAGAGAACCGTTCCGCTCCATTAGAACTTCAACGCGGCCTTCGAAAGGGTTACGACCTCCGCTCAACCGCAGCTGTGAGTGAGGAAAAACCATCATCAATTAGTGATTCATTCATCGACACAACCACAGTGGCTTCTAGATCTATTCCACATCTAGATCTATTCCACATCTAGATCTACTCCACATCTAGATCTATTCCACATCTAGATCTATTCCACATCTAGATCTATTCTACATCTAGACCTATTCCACATCTAGCTCTTTTCCACATCTAGATCTATTATACATCTAGACCTATTCCACATCTAGCTCTTTTCCACATCTAGATCTATTCCACATCTAGATCTATTCCACATCTAGATCTATTCTACATCTAGATCCATCTAGATTCTTTTCTGCATCATATGCTGTACTATTGCTTTTGTAGGCACCATGGACTGTTTATATGTTTAGATAGTGTTCCTACCCTCTGTTGGAAGCCCATGGCAGGAATGTTGCATCTAACTCCAGCGTCCTCCTCATGACTGCAGCCCTCAGAGTCTTTATCCATATTGAAGGGACATTCTGTGACAGACTTCTCAAAGCCAGAACACTGAACCTCGTTCATATGTACAGGGCCCATTCCTGGATGAGATAATAACATTCTGATTCTGTACTGAGTTAAAGACAAAACACGAGAGGTTATAGAGTTTAGTCTAGAACCTCCAGCTGGGACTGCGTGGTCAGCTCAGTTATACACACCTTGTCCAAGCGAACCTCCTGAAAGTGCCTCCTTGGCACTCCCAAAGCCGAGTTCACGGCACACCACAGTAGCTGATATGAGGTTCCAGTTATCATCGCAAATTGTCCCCCATTCTCCGTTCCTCAGCACCTCCACACGCCCCTCTCCAACAACGGCACCACCTCTGAGACGCACCAGTGGTTGCTGGGAAAGAGAGAGAGAGAGAGAAAGCATGAGAGAGTTTATCATGCTGATAGTGTTTGCCTAGAACTTCATGTAGAAAAATGCACATTTGAAATATCATCCAGCTATTCCGGAGAGTCGTGGGTTAGTCGCGGTAGATTAGCAAGACAGACCTCAAGACATCATAAATCCAAAATGTTGATTAGAGGATTACACACGCTGCTAAATTCATTTTCTCTGTTTAGATTGACCCAGTGTCCTTTATTAAGCCAAGATCAAATACATCTTCATCATCAACCACAAAAGAATGAATTTACTCTGCCGGACAGTCTGAGGAAAATTCATTTATGCATTTTAAGAACTTAATAGTTCAGATTTGTTTAATTCTGATGGACTCAGTGCCCTTGCTAAACTATATGTAACAGAACACGGGCAAGCTCCCATATGGACCGCTCAGATGTATAATTTGGAAAGGATGATGTAAGTTCTGGATAAAATGCATAGTGCTTAACAGCCTTAAAAATATCCTCTTCCCTACCATTAGTATTCAAGTGATCACAAAGTTTGCAGGAAAACCTCCGCAATTTGAAACACAGCAGATTTAAAAAGTGCCTTTAAATGCCAGTTTTGCCGCACGTTTCTTTAAATAAGCAAGAGTTACTTCGGTTTAAAGCAGCCACTTAGTCTCGATTAAACTTCACCGTTGCCATGGTGAGAAGGTGTTGTGCTTCGTTCCGTGATTGATAGTCTTCTCAAAGGTGAGAGTCAGGAGTTCAGCGCAAAGCAATGCTTCATGTGCACATGTGGCTTGTTGTATGTCTGGAACAAATGCAACATCTGGCTCAAGTTCTTACCTCCTGTCTGAAGGCCTTCCTGTAGCCTGCCATGGGAGTGGGAGCGAAAGCCCTTCCAGGGACACAGCTGACTACCACAGGAGTGCCCTCCTCACACGTGCTGTTGCCTCCGATGGAGAGAGTGTGGCCCAGCTTACAGCTAGACAAATGAGCTTCATTTCCAGTGCAATTTATAGAGTAATCCCAGTATGTTGGCCTTCTCCTCCGGGCGAACATCCTGAGAAACAATGTAGGAAACAGGGTCAAAACCGCAATCTGTAACTCTTTATTGGTTAAAAATAAACAACAGCTCAGCTATTGAGCTGGTAAATAACAGATCAAGGTTCAGAACGTTCTCCTTATCATACCCTGATTTGCGACGGTTCAAGCTTATAATAATCATTTATAATTTCAGTTGTCAGGTCCGATTTCCTGGAAAATGTCGGTTTGGACTTCAATGCATGTATAGAAACTATGTAAGGTAACCCGCAAATTTAAGTTTCAAACAGAGATGGCGACAGAGAGGCAAACGTTACAATTGCAGCGTTAACCTAAGAGTTCTACCCATGCAAACGGAAGATTCATTATATGACTAGTGGATGCTTCATACCACCACTCATCTGTTTTTTAGATTTGACACCTCAACACTAAATAAACATTGTCGAGTGGTGTCACACAATATATTCCAGCAGAAACGTGCCTGCAGTTTCTACAGTCCTGTTTCATAAAGTAAACACCATCATCCAGAACGAAGGCACAGTTCACATTTGTTTCTTATTAGATGGAGAGAATGTCTCACACTGGAAAAACGAACTTACTGTAACTACTAATGGGCAAACAAATGCACACACAGATGTGGATACATAAACACAGGCAGATTTTGGAGGACACAAGGAAACAAAGCGAATGCTAAAAACAACCAGCTCTCCAGTGTGTTGGACACACACACAAACAGGTTTTGGAAGGCACAAAGAAACAAAGGAAATGTTAGATTGAGTATCCACTCTCCAAATCTGACTACAGACAGAGAAAGTTTAAAGGCAAAACTATAATAAAATAAAGTAAAAAAGTAAAATAAATAAAGTATGATAAATGAAGTATAATAATAAATGTAAAATAAATAATAATTATAATAATAATAGTGGTTAATTGTAATGTAATAAGGGAATAACTGTAGGAAGTGATGGTACATCCCTGCTTATGTTTTACCCTCAGTGAACATTGGCAGCTTGTTCCAGTCAGGCATAGACGCGTATTATTTACAAAATTCATGCATGCATGGTCCTCTCAAAGGATAGTCCAAGTTTTCTTTTGAAAGCCTGGTTTAAAGCCACAGGGCAGACAGACGGTGTTGAACAGAAGCCCGTTTTGGCTGCACGTTGAAAAAAAAAAGGCCCTTGGCTACGTGTCTCCCCTCCCCCCAACATCAAGCGCTGATGTAAAAAAACAGACAGTGTCTGTATATTTCATAAGACACATCATGTGCGGGGAGGCACGTAGCTCAAACCAAGATTGCGGAAAGTTCTGGAAACTGAGATCCCGTTAGCTAAAAGATATAAAGCTTTAATTTCCATTGTAGCGCCTCACATAACAGGTCCTCACATAACAGATTAATTACTACGTAGGCATTTTAGCACCGGTTTCCACATACTTATGCAAGAACTCCACATTTACGAACAAGTCACACATTACAAACACCGAATGGAATGTACTAGGTTAGCAGAAAATAGAACGGCAGTTCTGTGTATTATCTTCATAATCATATTTAGTTTACGAGTAGATGCGTGTACAGTAGACCTGATTTTCATATTTATTTTCTGGTTTTGTAACAGGAATACCGCAGAGATAGATCTGCAGATCAAACTCTCACCAGAGGCGTTTTACATGATCCAAGCCAGGATGTTTGCCTAGACTTGTTGAGAGATGGCCAGTGGTTTCTCTGACCGATGTTGATGGAAAAGCAGCATGTGTATCTTTGCTATTTCCAAAGAAGCATTTTTTTGTTCAACAGCGAATGGATTAAGATTTAAAACTGTCATCCAAAAAATACCCTTTCTGATTTATGATTCTGATTTAGCGTCAGTCTTTTAATTCTGTCAGATTCATCACATTATTTGGATAAATAATATAGTTATGATCAGGCAAAATTATAAGTTAGACAAAGCCAGTGCAATTTATTCATGAATTTCCTAGCTACTGTATATTTAAATAGATTTAAAGGTAAGGTAGGCAATTTTGGACAGGCTAGCAATTGTAGGCTAGCTTTGATAGATTCCACCGTCCCTTCAGATTGCTTTCCAAAGCCGCGCCTCCTCCAAAACACATGAATGCCTAAAGTATGACAGGTAAGTGGGACGTTGTATAATTGCATTCGGACCGAATACAATGATTGGACAAACATTTTATGGCCCTTCACCTTTTACAGAGGATATAACAAAAATGTTTCTGGAAAAAACTGTCTACTCCACCTTTAAGCACGGAAATACTAATTTGATAACTGATAAATACTGGACCATAACAAAACTCTAATAATGTAGCACAGTGGAAGAAATATATGCTTTGTTTTATTGGTGGAATCCTGGGATGGAACAACAGGATCACCTTTGGTTTTGTGTAAAACATTTTTGGCAGCGTAGATTCCAAAAAGAACAAGAAAAAATAGTGGAACTTCACGTGTATTAAAGTTTCATTTTTTCTATCCGTAACTGACAGATAGTTGAATGAAGTGAGTATTATTAGAACGTATTATAAGGGACATACCTCTATGTACAATAAAATAATGCAATAATAACTGTTTCTGAGGTCACCAATTTTTCTTATTCCTTTTTATACAGATAAACCCTCCTGGAAAAGCCATCGTACAGTTTTAGAAGATTTTTCGGGCCACTTTTTTGAAACTTCTTCAAAAACGTTTTTATTTCCATGGAAGAAAGTCTGGGATTTATGTAACACTCTGAGATTTGGAACCACAAGAGGGGGAACAAAATGAAAGATTGTTATTCCTTTGGATTTTATCAAAGGTGAAGCCAGACCTGCAAAGTTGAAGAATCACAGTTCTAAAGGAACACATGCACAGAAGACACTGACGTCTCAAGTAGAGAAACCAATACTCACTTGTACACGCGGGTATTGTACTTCTTGTCTCCGGGAAAGCCGAACATGCCACAGATGACCCTGCTGTTCATCTGAGTCCACTCATCATTACAGATCTGCTTCCACTTGCCTCCATCCTTCACCTCCACATAGCCCTCTGTCACTGGGACACGCTTACGATACGATGACAGGATGGGACGGATGCGAACATCCTCCACCTGAATGTTTAGGCTCTGGGGTGCAAAAGAAGACAAAAAAGTGTCTTGTTACTCTAAACCCTAAAACCACTGATGATAGACAATAATTGTTCTATTTGCAATATTGATAATTTACTATGCCAATAATCTACAATAGAATTGGAACAAATGCAAGCCAGACTCAAACCTAAAACATCTGAATGAGCACCAAGGCTCAACGTGGAACCCTGCGCTACAGCCCCAACATTACGTGTTTTTAACAAGGACTACTTTGTCAGTAGGGTTACTCCATTACGGCTACATCTTACTATATAATAAGGTTCTCTTTGAATATCCGAAAGTTTCCATTCGCACCACGTCAGCATTTACAGTACCCATGCTGCAAAAATTTCAACTGGCCACTATAAAACTCCACAAGTTTTACAATTCTTTACTTCATTATAAACATCCCATCAGCAGGACTTGTTGACCTGCTTCACCTCTGAGAAGGTTCCAACAGAGTTTACCCTCAAGCCAACCACACTGCACGTATTCTGTGGCTATAAAAAGACATTTATTGGCTTCTGACGTATATAGTAGATGAACTTTAAAAGGCGAAGAACAGAATAATGCTGTCAAGCTAACATCAAATAATCCAAGACACCTCACACAATTACGCAAAGGTGTGTGGTTAAAATACCTTCCACTAGTTTATTAGAAGATCTGAAAAACTGAAGCACAAGGAGAACATTTTATGTATATAACGCACAATGAAAGTAGCTCAACATGCGATGCTAGATTAATATATCGGTATGTAAATGTAACGTGTGTCATTTATCTGTTATTAAATACTGGGCTTGACACACAATTCCTCCAGGGTTTATCTAAGCTTACATTTTCTGTATATACATCAGACGTAATGAAGCTAAAAAATGTCTGTAGACTCCAAGACTACACAAAGAGCTTTAGCAGCAAATCTACATTCCTGTCCTATGAAATCATGAGGGTTGAGTTTTGAAAATCTGTATAAGCTGCTGCGCTCAGCAAAACCAGTGGCCTAAGCATTCCACTGCCATCTCCACCTACAAAGCTGTCGGTGATTGTGACTGTCACCCATCATGAAGTGCAGGACAATATAAAGCATAATGAGGGAAGTCTGTTCATTTCCATGGCAGTGTAAACCAGTGAGGAAGCGGGTGTCCCTCTGACGAATCTCAAGCTGGCGATGTAAACCAAAGTGAGGGATTTTGAACTGGGAATGAGAACGTGGTTTGGGAAGAACATGTGTCATACTGAAAGTGGATACTTACTGTACCACACTGTAATAAATGGGGTGCATTTATGTGGCTTTATTCCGACATGGATACACTTACATTTAGGATAGAGCACTAGAGAAAGGTTTATCTTTTCTTGTTTTATATTAATAACTTTACAGGGTGGTAGGGCATTATGGGTTTTTTCCACGGTAGGGTATTATTTTTGCAATATATATGTATATACAGATGGTCAGTTTTTACTTCAACGTCCCAGTTCAAGCTGCAGTTATAGCTTCAGGCAGAACTGACATAATAAAATCCTAACTGAGCTCTGTGTTCAGCAGAATTCATAATACAGCTGTGGTTTCTGTAATATGGCACAAAGCCACGTAAACTCCCCACAAACATTTGTTATCTGTGTGAAGCAACACAGAATTCTCAATCATGGTTTGATATAAACAACAACGAAAACAATAAACAGACAAAATACAGGCATCTAAACGAACAGCGTCATACATTTTTAACATGAATTGAGTGTTTCAGAAATTGACTTTCCATGTATCATAACCAAGTAACTATGCAGACTTGATAAATGGGTTTTTCCAGCCTGAGTGACATCATTTAATTTTGTGACTCGATCGCAGCATATATCTGAGCTACACTGGGCTTAAATAAAACACATTTCAATAAGCTGTCAGTTCGCCTTAAAGCAACATCTAATGTTTCAAAACATGTTAAAGTGGGGGAAAACCACTTAAGGTGTATTTTATTAAGGAAAAGAGTTCTTCAACAATTGGGGATGGATTTCATGGTAACTGGAAGAGGAGGGGATTCTGCTGCTAGGAAAATATAGCAGCTGGGATATCGATTTGTGAAGGCTTGTCTTTCTGTGGATGTAAGCAAGCGTCTCCAGAGACCAGTCATTCTTTCAAGAAGAAAAAGAGAACCCTCCTACTGCTTGTACAGGAGAAGGAGTCAGAGGCACCAGTGGTGAACTGTCAGGCTTCGACTGGCTAGTAAAGACAGATCGTTGAAAAGGAAAATGTCACGCAGTCCAAAACCAGATGCGAAGTGATGCACCAGCATGTTCTCTTAAAAAATGATAAATAATTAAACACTTCTGACCCACAAAAAATTAAGGTTTAATGCACAAGTTATGTGCACCTTTTCTGTAAAAACAAAACTTAAAAACAGAGAAACACATAAAAGAACTGTCATTCTAAAAACATAAAGAATGAAGTTAAAATATCTTATAAATAAGATACTTACTGTACAGAAACCCTACAGTCCAACACAGGCTTCGACTTTACCAGTATGTCTGTGACTTCTTACAAAAGTGTCAGTCATGTCTTAAAAGAAGGCTGTTTGTTTTTTCCCCTAAAGACGTTAAAGAATGTCTTGTGTACAGGAGATACCTACTCCCATCCCCCAGTTCACGACAGACAATGGAACAGGGTTTTAACAGACAGTTTACAGTTTTTAACTGCACCTCTATTACTGGGTCATTTTTAAACTGGTGGACCGACAAACTCTTGACCACTGCTGGACGAAAGCCCAGGCCAGTCTTGTTTGACGTTCAGAAACTGATGATTATGTCCCTCCTGAAATAGCAAGTCTTTTTTTGTTTTTCTGACTTTTTCTAACTCTGTAATAGTTAATTTAGATCTAACAGTCTTCTACAGGAGAATAACATGAAACATTCATGTGTTTAAGGAAATGTTTGCATTTATAGAAATCATGGAATTCCCCAGGAATGTAAAAAATGTGCTTTTCCACTTTGGTTCGAATAGACTGTGAAAACCACAAGCAATGTAACTTAATACTGGCATGCCATAGGCTACTCAATGTAAGCTGACAAAACATTACAGGTCGGGAAAGACAGAGCAAAATAACAATGGTAGCTCTAGTCACATGGTACTCGTGGTTTGCTTGTAATTATCTGAGATTGCGCATGCTACTTTAATTGAGGTAAACATCCTGTTTAATGTAGAAACAGTTATTGCCTGGAACTATGTGAGTGATGTGACTATGTGAAGTATCCTGTTTATCGAGCAGACAGCTGATCTACAGTGTACTTTAAAGAATATTCTGGGCTATTTTTTATCTGTTGTTCGTGGTATTTCTTTTGCATGCTTTACCATCATGATCCTTTTTAAGCTAGTTAAGAAGCTGACAAGAATAGCAGCAAACTAGTGTCCTATGCCTTAGACTAGAATACAGAACACAACCTGCTGTGGTGACCCACTATCCCGGCTTACAGGGAACGCTCTCAGAATGTTGACTAACATTCTCTAAAAGTTCTTTTAAAGTTATCAAAAACGTTCTTGCAATATTATGTCAAAAATGTAATTCCTATTTTCTTAGTTTATGTTTGAAAAATGTTACAGAAAAAATGTTTCAATAATGTTGTTGTAACCAAGCAATCACATTAATACAACGTCTAAATACTGGACATTTTGAATACTACTAAAACTTTTAAAATGACATTTTACAAACAAGAACGTTACAGAAACATTCCTACAACCTAAAATTGCCGACCTTTTTTAATACACACAATGAATACTCAAACCCAATATTTTTGTCTGCTTTTGTGCCCAAAGGTAAGAGATTAATAAAACCCAAAAGGAAGATGTTGGCTATTTGATTTCTAACTGTGTGCAAGCAAGCTACAGGGAACTGCTTGAAAGCGAGGCCGATAGCTTTAAACTATCAGCACAATGCGGGTTACTACATAAAAGCTTACATTGTAAACATCTGTGAAATAAAAATGTGAAAAAGGTTTTAAAAGGACCTCAAATAATCTGTAGAGTAAGAATTATGAACACACAAGGACGGGTTCCAGAGATGAGGCCACAGAACATATTAGTCACTAGAACAATATTGGCTGAGAGTTTCGGAGCTGATCAACAGCATCTGTTTGAGCTGAAGCTCTGAAGAGACTATGAATAATCCACAGCTGTTATTACAATAATACAAAATGCAAATAATAGCATACTATATATACTATTTAAACTAAATGATTGTAGGGATCTTACATATGAATATTTTATCACTGTAAATGTTCCAGACACCTCTGGACCTATGACAGATATTGTGCTTCAGCTCCTCAACAGATAAATTGTAACTTCCTCTGAACTCTGCAGAACCTCATACAGGCACAAACTCACTATGATTGTGATGTCTTACATAACGCCTATATGGCCCAGGCCTGCAGCTGCGTTTGTGTATCCCACTCTCTAAAGGCAGAAAGATCTTTTTTCCCTCAGATCAAATCAGAGTTCATGTAACGTTTACGTATATAGTTGAATAACTAAAGTAACTAATGTGGACTTAATTAGTGTTAGGCTGGTTAACCAGAGGGCAATGTACTCCGTCAATATTTTTCTTTCGAAACACTGGGAGGGAAACAGCTTTAAAATTACTTTGAATTATGTCCCAAACAAATTACAGAATAATCATGGTTACACATCTGAAAAGCCAATCCCACAAACTCTTGCTGTAAACAAGTTCTTTAGAACCATGATTTAAAAGGTGTCCAGAAGGTCACTGTGTATTTGAGGGATACAAATATTTGACTCATTTTTAATGCTAAGCTAACTTTTAATGGCACAGTACACAGTATCCTCAACCAAAACATTCCAGGTTTTGGTTCCCAAACTCAAAGATTATGAGATCAGTGTATTGACTAGTGTCCATAAAATTGTTTTATTTCCCGAATGTTATTGTTCTAACAATTTCTTTATGACCGCTATTCCAGATTTTATGATGGAAGGTTAGATTTCATCACGTCTACCTGGAAAATGTAGCGTTCACATTTTCCACGCGAAGCTCCGCTCTTTCTGGAGTCTCATCTTTGGATTACCATCCACATATGCCTTCCATGCACTGAACCACATTATGACATCACTCTTCCCGTTTGACCGCTACAGTGTGATTCCCAGATGACATGAATGTGGCCCACTTGGTGAACCTCCCTGTGATTTAACTGCCTTAATGTGGAGCCCGTGCCTGCTATCAATAGATGGAAAAGCTGACACTGGTATTTTCTCCAGGTCTCCCAGTTGGAGATCAAATAGAGGCTGACCTAAGATGTCTACACCACCTCTCCGCAAGCAAGCCCCTGATTGAATCATATAATCACTACCTGCTCTTGTAGAAAAGCCAATATTGGGCAATAAATATTCAAACCTGTATTTTTTATTTAATACACTTTAAAATGTGTTTCTTAAATACTTATGTTTGGGTACATATATTCAAATGTTTTTGATTTGTGAAATATTTGTGATTGTAAATTTTCAACTTTGGCTTCCATTCAGTTTTCCGTTTGGCTTTCCGCAAAGAATCTGTTTCCACAATCTTCTGTCACGTTTTCTAGAGTCTTTCATAAGGTCTGGAATGACACTTTGTTGTTTACAGGAGCTCCTAGCATGAAACACTTTCTTGCATTCTTTCTATGCGACACTGCCAAGCCGTATAACTTACTGCTGCTGCTGGGAAAAAGAAGATGGTGACAAATCTTATTATTACTCTAGCTGGACACATAAATGAATTAAAATGAAGGAACATCTCAGATGACAACAAGAAGGTGTCTGAACATTCCATTGTTGTATGCTTGGCAACCGAACTATTTTTGGACCCGCGCTGAGATCGTAAAAGTGACTGAAGAAAAAGTGACACTCGTTTCAAAGTATTGCAGAGGAAACATCTGTATCCAATGTTACTTACATTGATGTTGTTGGCAAGGGTGTTGACGAACTTAAATCCTGGGATTCTCTTGTCACTGCAAACCACTCCGACGTCCTCCGAATGTTTGCAATCAGACACGCCTATGCCGTTGGACTCGCACTGGGCCAGAGTCTTCTCCTTCCCCGTGCAATGGACATTGTCAAACCAGATACGGCCTGACAAACATAACAAGTCAGCCAGCTCCAAACAGAGTCCAGAATTCTCCACAACACCATCATTTAAAGGAATAGCTCACCCCAAAAATAAAACATCATGCTGACCCTGAATTATATTTCTTCTTCTTTGCAATAAACACAAATGGAGAAGTTAGTTAGGATACTCTAGCTTTTGTATTCCCCTTAAAGAAGGTTTATACTGAGCTCTTAAACTGAACGAAAAACCTACTGTGAATCCCAAACCTCATTTACAATATTTTACAACAATATTACATAAAATATTATTGTTGGTATTGTCAGGATCAGTCCAGTGACAAATCAGAGCAAATCTGTTTGACGTCACTGATGTTACAGCTGGAGCTTCTAAATTAAGCACAATTACAAGTGAGATTTAAGATTGCTGACTTTGAAGAACCAACTTTTAGTCTGTTCTTCACTCAAAGCTATGGCATTGACCCAGAAGACATGACAGATAGTGAACGGACTGCTTATAATACTTTAACAATGCTTGCTTTGTTGTTTCCTTTGATGGTTTGGAGTACAAATCGCCATCCACCTTTGAACCTTCTGCTGAACATCTCACATTATGTTTTACAGAAGACAGAAACTAATACAGGCCGGGACAGCATGAGGGGTTTCGGCTGATTTCTTTAACATTGAGCAAATGCACAACAACAAAAATATGAAGATCGCTTGGTATTCACATTCCTATATTTACAACTATAGTCACATATATTACACTATATAACAACTATATTTACTGTACTGATGTGCTTCAACCAGCATTTTCATTATTGCTGTCAATTGCACTTTATTATAAGTGATGCGTACCTTCTCCTTTCCCAAATTTAGAAGAAGGAGACCAAGAGACTGCTTCAACGTAACCCAATTCTTTACACACCACTTGGGCTGCGTGGATGTTGAAATCGTCGTCGCACACCGTACCCCACTCGCCTTCATAGAACACCTCCACTCGCCCCTCATTGTGCTTGCGTTTCTCCCCTGCCAGACGCAGCTGTATTCTGGGCGTGTCTGCAGGAAGCTCTGGAGCTGTGTAAAGATCCTGTGCAGGCTCTTCATAGCCCAGAACGTATGCCAAGTGCTCATACTGTGCGCGGCTCAGTTCCCATGAGCACAGCAGCACAACTGACACAGACCAGAGGACCAGCATATCGACAGAGGCTATTATGACCTGTAAATAAACCAAAGAAAAGATAGAGACATGGATGTGTTTATTATAAAAGGCAGAAACGAAGAACGATTGAGGCATCAGGCATCTCATTTATGTTTTTAATCAAATGACCATTCAAACTTTTGAAAAAAATTGTGTGAATTCCCATTCCGCCACTTAGAAGACTCAGATCAAACAGCGTAATAATGAGGAAGCAGAGGCATGTTTACGCCCCGCTGTGGCAGATTATTCATCTTCATTGCCTATGACATAAGCAGAAAAATATATAATTCTGTTTGAATGTGTCATGTTCTTAACGGTTCTATAGCATAACTAAACATAAAAGTCTGACAGATGTTGAAATACTTTGATTGGTACATTAAATATTCTCCTTAACGACAAAGGAGGTTCTGAGGGTTCTGAACACATTTCCTGACTGAAAAGCACAGATTGTGGGACCCATAATGTAATGCTGAAACAAACAGAACACTATAGGATTTTGAGAAATTCTAAATATGAGGTTTCTTTGCTTCTGTTGACACGCACAAGATGTTCTCTGGAACGTTCTCAAATCATGCTGGGATAACATGGATCATTGGGTTTTGGATGAACTTGTGAAGTTCACGCCAGAATTTCACGCTGGAGGACTTTCCCAAATCTGAAAACCTCTCAAATTCATTTAAATTTTTGCTTAACTTTCCCCTCAAAGTGTTTTGCTGTTAATGTAATGGGGAAAAAATGCTTTTAATTAAATTCTGTTGTCTCAAACTCTCAGACTTTTGGACGTAACCGTACAAAAATATAAAGGCGATTAAACAAGGTGAGAACCAGCTCATACAAAAAACTCACACATTTTTTTTGCACCTTCAATACCCACTGGCATTCAGCTGCTGTCAAAGGCAGAAAAAATGTAACATGCTTCACTTTTTCCACTCTCTCTCTCTCTCGCTCACTTTCACACACAGTCAAACAGTACAATATATTGTCTAATATCAATCAATACTGTCAAGCGTGTAACAATAAACAATGTCGCAATGAGGAAAAAAATCCTCCAGGCCCGTTGAAACAGTAAATCTCAGGAGTTAAATAAATGCATGTGGCAAACAGACACGAACCCCAGGAACCTCGATGAATCAGACAACATTTCCATCCTCTGTGCCACAGCAGCCTAACGTGGCAGTTTCCAGAAACGTGCCTGTTATAAAGTGGAGCTGTGTTCATTTATCATCTAGTTCTGATGGAGAGGCTTGTTTGAAGATACACGTGTGGCACATCTCTGTTCTTTTGTTCAAGACTGTTTGCTACATGCCCTCCACAGAGCCCTGGACAGTTTAAAAACGGGCACACATTTTTTTCCCCTAAGACCTGTGCCTTGTCTGTTTTCTGTGTCTGTGTGTGTCTGTGAGTGTGTGTGTCTGTGTGTGTGTGTGTCTGTGAGTGTTCTTTTTCTTCCTGCAATTCCAGACAGAAAGTCTCTTGACCGACATGAAAAGGATTCTGCCAGGATTTAGGGGTTCTCAAGTCAAACGGTAACGCAGTGCTGTTTAATCACAATAACTCACAGCTCTGCCAGCATAAGAGTACAATTGGGATGTTCATCAAACATTTAGCGATCTTAAAACACAACCCCATAGTCTACATGCCAGAAGCCTGCAGGCAAAACAATGCAACTGTTATTTTGCAAATATCTCGATGTATTTTTTAAAAATCCCTTTTTCTGCTTGCATCCTTTCCCAATGGACTCCAGAATGACGTCATACACAACTATCTGACGGTTCCCCCCCATCTATGGCACAAGAAAAAGTGCTGTACTGTAAACTCTCGTGTAAATACAAAAGAAATATCATGTCCAAACTGATCCTCAAACATGGTTTTCTTTCTGAAATGAACGCAATGCAATAAAACACAATTCAATGCAATGAAACAAAGACGGGCTTACGTTGGCTGCGAGTGCAACTTTCACAGTAGAATATTCCTTCGATGCCCAAAGTGTAACTTTGCTTCTCTCATCCGTCGCACATCACCTAAACTTTCACTGGCTGTCTCCCGCAATTTCAGCAAAGTCGAAACAAAGTTCCGCCTTGTTAAACTGCCCCTTCACGCCCACCACTGTAGGCTGGTGACCTCATGGACCTCCAGTCTCACGAGCACATAACTTAAATACTTGAGAAAACGGACATGATATGCGTGCGTGAAACGAGTCCGGTGGTTTAAACAGTAAAATAATTATTAATTCATTCACTATGTATGGCGACAAAACTATAAGAAACCTATGCATAGTAATACGGTTAATACAGTTACATTATAAATCTGCTATACTCGTACAGTTGTCCCTATGTAAGGTGCTTTTTGTTGGTTAAGTATTATATAAAAGTGCACAAAGATTAAGTTAAAAAGTGTGGGTTGAAAGGAGGATATATTACTATTTGTCGAGGAGACTAATGTTTTTCTACGTGTCCTCCTTTGGGGCAAAAAATAACAAGGTGTATACTGCCACCTTGCGGATAATGGTTACTAGCGCTGAAAAATGAATCCGTGTGTATTCAATTAGACCCCACTACGGTCGCAGTACCAACTGTATCCTGACAAGCAGCGAACATCATTTCTCCCGCTGTTGGTTAATTTGCATCATTGATTGGGTGTTGTTGTATGTCTATAAACCTATTAATTGTACACGTGAAACATACATAAATAATGCATATAATATAAATGGCGTTTCTTCTTTTTAGGCTCCTCCTCCTATCCTACTTTCAAGATCATTAGTTTTACCCTCTGCACTGTATTGTCGCGCTCTTCACTAGCTGAGGCAAGAAGGGAAGGTTATCTCTGTTAAATAATACCATTAATAAAGGCAACTCCCCATTCATGGATACATTTCTGAAATCTTTGGATTGTGAACTATATGCAGATGGTAACTGAAGACTGGATGCTTGTTTTTTCAGGTTACGGTAATAGGGACAACCCAGAAGATGGTAAACCAGACTGAAGGTTATGCTTCAGACCTACTAACTCGCTCCGTAACTGCTTGCCTGCTTTTTATTTTTGTGCTCTCCACCTTCCTAGGGAACGCTCTGGTGTGCACTGCCGTGGTGCGGTTCCGTCATCTTCGTTGCAAAGTGGCGTATGTGTTTGTAGTGTCTTTGGCTGTCTCGGATCTCTTGGTTGCCTCTCTTGTGATGCCATGGAAGGCAGCTGCTGAGATTGTGGGTTACTGGCCGTTTGGCCGTTTCTGTGAAGTCTGGATCGCTTTTGACATCATGTGCTCCACAGCCTCCATCCTTAACCTGTGCATCATAAGTGTGGATCGTTACTGGGCTATTTCCAGCCCTTTTAACTATGAGCAGAGAATGACAAGGAGAGTGGCATTTGTCATGGCTGGAGTGGCGTGGATTCTCTCTGTTCTGATCTCCTTCATTCCTGTGCAGCTGGGGTGGCATCAAACTTTGGGCCATGAAGAAGACCTTGGAGAAGCAGCTTACAAATGTGATGCCAGTTTAAACCGCACTTATGCCATCACCTCATCTCTGATCAGCTTCTACATCCCTGTCACAATAATGATCGTCACCTACTCTCGCATCTTCCTCATAGCCCAGAGACAGATCAGAAGGATATCAATGCAGGAATGTTCCATTAAGCATGTTCAAGCTTGCCAGGGCTGCAACAAACCACCCGAAGAAAAGTTAAAAACCTCATTTAAGAGGGAAACCAAAGTCCTGAAAACGCTATCCATTATCATGGGCGTGTTTGTCTGCTGTTGGCTGCCTTTCTTCATTCTCAACTGCATGGTGCCGTTTTGTGACTCTGGCTTCCACGAGGCTGACCAGATTCCATGCATCGATAAGACCACCTTTAATGTGTTTGTATGGTGCGGATGGGCAAACTCTACCCTGAATCCTGTAGTTTACGCCTTCAATGCAGAATTCCGCAAAGCTTTCTCCAGCCTATTGGGATGTGGGAGGCTTTGCTCTCAACATGCAGTTCAAACGATTGACTTCAGCAACGAGCTGGTGTCGTATCATCGTGACTCCACGAACCTTAGAGACGTCCCCGTAGGTCACCCCTGCCTGCTTCCACACACTATCAGAGAGGAAAGGGAGAGAGACTTGTGCTTTGATACTGTGTCACAGATTGCTGAAGTCCCTTATGAGACGGATTGTAACTTTATATATGGGGAAAGGCCTCCTATAGGTCATGGGGACATCACATCTTTAGATAAAGTCATAACATTTACACAAGAAGATGAGTTACTTACTCTCGAACATGTGATTCATGGTGAAGCAGCGTCACATCGTATCACTGGAATATTGTAATCTGTAAATATGTTTAGGTGTTGTTGTACGTTAGCCTAATGTTGGGAATGTTACTTTTGTGATGTGTTAGCTGAAAGGCTAAATAAATAGTCAATCAAACTATTTCTACATCACAGCATGGTCGCGGTTTATTTAAAAGGTCATGTGAGATGTAAAGGTCATAAAAAAACTCATACTGGAAAATTCCTTCACATTAATACAGTGAATTGTGCCCTGTTTTTACAGATTTTTAGAGCGTAAGAGTGATTATCGTTGCAGTTGTGTCAACACCACCTATAAGGTCTATAATTTTCTAGAACTTTAAGAAATATTCTTAGCATAATTCAATACAGAATGAATGTGCTTGCTGAGTTCAGATGTCCACCCTACTAAAGGCTGAGCATTTCCTGGAATATACACTCAAAGCTTTAAGGACAGTTCATTTAAACTGTAAATTCTGTCATTACTCACCCTCATGAAGTGGTCCAGTCAGTCCTGACTTTAAATAGAGATGATGTGGTAGAAATGTTAACTGACACAATTAATGCAGTTCCGCAACCACATATTTACACAGTCTATATGAACTACTTTCAAAATGGACAATAATTGGGAATATCATGTATATTCCACTTTGCTATAAACTTTACCTGGATAAAATCTGTCATCAAAATTTTATCTAAAGAATTTTTTGAAGTCTAAAAGAATCTAAAAGAAAAAGGTCATGTGCACATTACGTGTCACCTACCCCAAAATTAAAATAAATGGAATTTCACTTTTTTAGGTGTTGAAATGCAATTGTTTTTTATGCAAGTACTTCTACCAGTGTATTGTGTATGCATTTTTAAACAAATGTTTATTTACAATTAAAACTTTAAATGTACACGATTTACTTTAGTTGTTGAAAAGAATGAGGACTCAAATGATTCAGATACTGCATTTGTTTATTCAGTTATGTACAAGTTGTAGACAAAATGTTTATGGCTAATGGAAAATGATATACAAACAGAAAAACATACAAAGAACACAAGCAATCAGTTATGTTTTTTGTATGTTCAGTTTTTGTTATAACATTAACAAACCATCACTAAACGATAAATAATTTACATTGTTGTTCTTTATTGCTATATTTACAAGAATGTCTCATATAAGCAAATACAAAATAATGTAACATAGACTTAACATGAATAATTGTTATAAAAACATCCGTCATTTTGAGTCACGTATGCTCCCACATGACTATGAACTTGTATACGTTCGCGTATGCAGTTTTTGGACACTTTCCAACCGGTAGGTTCTTCTGTCTAATCTCTGGAGGATTGCGACATCTACACAACGTAATCGGCTTTGCGCGTCAGTTACAGAGGTAGAGATTGTCTTTTATTTTACAAACCAATTTCGATTAAAGTTTTCCACAGCGTCGTGCTGGTAATATTACAAAGCAGTAAGACTATAAACTCCATTTAAAACTGTTCAAAACACGCCCCAGCTAGAAAGCGTTCTCTCAGTCTAACAGCGAGGTAAAAAGCCTCTATACACGCGTTGGAAACATCTGCATTTCGTGAAGATGGGGTGGCTCTTACAAGAGCCTTTGTGTTTTTAAAATGTCTATCGGTCTACTTCTTCTTGGCGGCTTTCTTCGCTTTGGCAGCTTTGGGCTTTACAGCTTTAGGCTTCGCTGCAGTTTTGACCTTCTTGGGACTCTTCGCAACTTTCTTCACAGCCGGTTTCTTCGCCTTCTTCGGGCTTTTGGCAGCTTTCTTGGGGGCGGCCGGCTTCTTCACTTTCTTGGGAGACTTCTTCGGTGCAGGCTTCTTCACCGCCGCTTTTTTCGGCTTCGCCGCCTTGACCGCCTCCTTTTTAGCGACCGGCTTCTTCGGTTTCGCGGCAGGTTTCTTCGCCGTCTGTTTGGCTGCTGGCTTGCTCACTTTGAAAGATCCGGAGGCGCCGATGCCTTTCGTCTGAACAAGCGACCCCTTCTTCACGAGCGATTTCAAAGCGATCTTGACGCGGGAATTGTTTTTCTCCACGTCATATCCACTGCCTGCCAAAGCCTTCTTCAGCGCTGCTAGAGAAACTCCTTTACGCTCGCTGGAAGCAGCGATGGCCTTTACGATGAGATCTGACACGCTTGGTCCAGACTTTTTCGCCTTGGCCGCCACCTTCTTCTTCCTTGGGGCTTTGGCCGGAGCAGCCGCGGGAGCAGGAGCCGTTTCTGCCATGGTTGAAGTTAACTTCGATCCGCTGTCACGTAGTACGGAGCTGTCAAAAAGCAATGTTTACGTCCAGCAGCTGAGGGCGGGATTTAAACGGGAGATGAGAACCATGTAGACTCAACCGCTTCAACCGCCGCGCTCAACAGGACAGAGTCCTCCATAGATGTGTTTTCTGATCTTAAAAAACATCAAGTTTCTCACGACGAAAAATGGCGGATTTACGCATTTAACACACGTAACGATAGCCGAGACCCTTCTCTTTAGGGGTAGATGAGTGTTTGGGCAAAACAGCGATCGGTTTATTGTGCAATAATACAAACGCGTCCAAATTTAGTCTGGGACTCAGCGGGAAATATCACACTTCTTCTGTTCTTTTGTAGATTATATAATAAATTCCGTAAATTCCAACTGAAACTATAGATGCATTGCACATAGAAGACCCTAATGTACGTATCCGTGGTGTTTTGAGATTAAGATTATTGGCAGAATGAACGTTTAACGTGTTTTTCTTTAGTGGAGGTAACACAGCTCAGCACTGTCGCCATTTCAACCTTATTTAATCTGGCGAACATTCTTTTACAATAATCTATTAATAATAACATCTTTACCTCAAGAACTCGATTCGAGAGAGTTGTATATGTAAGCACGTTTCTCGATATTACAGACATTTATAGGCATCAGAAATGAAATAAGAGTATCTTTTGTCTGAATGGGGCAAGCGTTCTCACGTCGAGGTGCTGACATACAGAAAGGAGCTATCTTGGCATGCAACGTTGTATTGGTGGATTCATAACCTTTTTGTAACTTTTCAGCACGAACAAAAGTGATAAACTCTTGCTGTATTTAGTTATTTATTATTTAACTATTTGACGTGGTTTTTGAATCGCCTCTACGAGGTGGAGATTGCCATTACGTGCCGCCATTGTCCAGAGCAACTATAACTGCACGTCGTTGTTTGTGTATTCAGTGTGATGATGAATTTACAATAGACTAAATATATATACATACACAATATAAGTATACAAAGTTCAGAAAAGTGTGGCACTGAGCGAGACCGTTTATTTTAATCGGGTTTCAAACGGGAAGATTGATAAAAACATTTTTTACACAACATTGGGTAACAACTTAAACATAAAGGCACACAGCTATCCATGTTAGAATTCATTAACAGTTATAAAGTCACATCACTCATATATATAGATATACTCATATATAATAATTGTTGTTAAGACTACAAGTTGTCTTTAACAGTTGGTTTTAATTCAAAGCTAAGTAAAAACACTTGTGATGCTCCGTAATACTTAAGATTTGAATAGTCGTGTCACTGGTTTTGTGCTTAACAGTAATATTACAATACTAATGATTTTGATCCCACAATGTCGGTTCAATTTAAAATATTGATTTAAAAAATTGCCATAATATATCTGTAAACCCCCAGAAGAGCAGAGTGCCAAGGAGGAAAAAAAATGAGAAAAAAAACAGGCTCGGTGGGGGCCCGTTTCAGTAACAGTATCGATCCTAGTTAGTTAAATGTATTTATTCTCGTCAATTATTCTTCTGTATGATTTGTACAGTTGAACGTTTTGCGTAATATTGTACATTTCAATATTGAAACTTAAATTGAAAAATTATACCATTAATAATTACGTACATTTTAAAATATGGTCTAAAATGCCAGGAAACGTGCTTATATTTGCACTAGAACAAATGATCGGTTTATCGATTATCATTTTAAAACTTATTTTTGTAATGACAAACCATAAAACCTTTGGTTTTTGTCCACTTTGTTCGCGGATGCTTACAGTCAAAATACAGAAACAAAGACTTTGAACTTTAGCATTAAGCATATACCTATACACAGATACACTTTGAGAATCAGACTAAGATAAATAGAATTTGCTCTTTCAGTGGAACATTTGGGCGGCTCTTAAAAGAGCCTTTTTTTTTTTAAGTGAACAGTCCGGGTTACATTTAACCACCAAAACCATACAGCGTACGGCCTTGGCGCTTCAGAGCGTACACTACGTCCATAGCGGTCACCGTCTTGCGCTTGGCGTGTTCAGTGTAGGTTACAGCGTCGCGAATCACGTTCTCAAGGAACACTTTCAGTACACCGCGCGTCTCCTCGTAAATAAGACCCGAAATGCGCTTCACGCCACCGCGTCGCGCTAAACGGCGAATGGCGGGCTTTGTGATACCCTGGATGTTATCTCGCAGAACTTTACGGTGACGTTTCGCGCCACCCTTCCCAAGCCCCTTGCCGCCTTTTCCTCGACCAGACATGATGGCGATCTATGCTTCGGAATAACGCAAACAAAAATGTTTGCTTCTACCTCTGTGACTGTACTAGATGTAGCCTGTAAGCGGACCTTGTTGAAACCACGTTCGCCTCGACTTCACTGTATGGGCGGTGCAATGACGTATCGATATAACATGAGGGACAATCGGTGGTCTTTAGTTTCTTTTATTACTTTATGATTTTGAGTCGAGTAAACGAGGGAAAAGCTCAAATAAACTGTACTAAGTGCCTGAACATATGATGATTACTGTATACGATCACACTGGTATAGAACCAGTTTAGAATTTCATGCATAAACTCTGTAATCTTACGTGGTATGCTTCTCGATAGCTATTCTTGCTACCTTAAATTGCACCCTATTTGAAAATTATTTAGCACGAACTTTAGTAATTCTGGTATCAAACGTTTACATGTTTTTTAAAGTAAAAACTGATGAAAAGCAAGCGTACTCTAAATCCGTCTAGACAGCTAAAATATGCCGATTGTATGCAGCGCGTTTGCATGTTGTGATTGGTGCAGAACTGTCTCGGTTTCCATTGGACATTTGAATCAGACGTTTGTGTGGCTTGACTCGAGTTTGATCCCTTTATAACCGGTTTGAACCGGTTTAATGAACAAAGACGCGATGCCTTTCTTTTATTTGCCTTATGTTTTCCCAAAAACGGTTCATTTATTATGCATGTTCTTGCAAATAATAAATTAAATCACTAACAATCAGAAGTGATTGTATCTGATCATTTTTTATTCTATGCATTCTATATTTCAAACAAAAGCAGTGCAGTAAAACGTAAGGAATGACACATAACGAAGAAAACATTTTCATTCTCTCACAGCATTGGTTTACATTAACTTGAAATACAAAGACCAGCAGTTTTAGGGGCTCTGGCTCTATTGAAATGTGCATATCAGTCAGAAAACAAATAAATATTATTTTTTTGGTATTTAGATTGGAGACATCAGCTTCCATCATATGCCAGTGGCTGAAAATAAGACAAAAGAACAAAATTAAATCAGATTTGTCAGAAATCACCACTATCACTTTGCATAATTTCTTAAACGCTGGTTTAGCATTGCATTAGTGCACAAATCTCAAAGAAGGAGGACATAATTGCTTTTTCCTCTCTTACCCTGTACACTCCCTCATCATAGCCTGGCTCAGGGCGCTGCCATATCTGATTGGATAAGATTTTCAAGACAACCAATCCGAACACCACAATGATGATTCCCAAAGCGTTTGCCAGTATTGCCTCTGGCGGTAACTTGGAATAAGGCAGCGTCCCATTGGTGTTTGCTTTTCTGAGAAAAGAACCAATAGGACAAAGCATTCGCCACTGAGTTACATGTCATCTTTTTATCATTTTTTTTAAATGTACAATGGTTTGTCATTGTACTCACATCTCTCTCATTTATACAACCATGTTACTGTTACAAATTTTGCAATATTCTGATTAGTTATCACATATTGGTTCCACTAAATAGCACTGAATGGTCCATTGAACTCTCTATTTTATTAATAGCCACTTTAAAAATAAACAAGAACATGTATGCTGATTCATGTCTTTATCTGCAAAAGATAATACATGACGCTTTTTTAACGTGTGTTGGTCACTTACAATGCAAAAAAGAGTTTCTCGTTGATTCCCGAGATGCAGGACAAAACGCTCAACACCAGGATAATTCCTCCCATCCAAACATGAGCTGGCTTCACAAGTGAACGTACTGTCAGTGGGGTGCAGGGTAGGAGAAATGCAGTAAACCCCATAAGCCACTGAAAAATTTATCATGAAATAATTAAAACATTTTTAATTCAAATTAAAGTAAGATTCTTGCAAACTCTTAAATCTCTAAACTCTTAAATTCTTCACTGGTGTTTCTCACTTTTAGTATTTTAATACATTACATTTGACAATTGACAATACATGGCCGAAATAATCACATTCTAGCATCAGAATTAATAGATGAGCTAATGGTCAATCACAGACACGAGCTAATCAGGAACTAAGCTTAACTAGAACAGATCTTTATTGTCACTGTTTAAAGAAAAACAACGAAACTGTTTAGCAGCTTTCCAGAATAAACAAAATAAACAGTGTAAACAATAAACAACGTAAGCAGCACTTTTACTATACATAGCTACAGAAACACCTTATATTAGCATTGCGCAATATTTTAGCATTGCTGTTACTAGGAAGAGTTCCTGTTGCTCAGCCGGTGGTGCATTGCGTTAGCAACGCAAAAGATAATCACTAGGTTAACGCTAGTGATTATCTATAACCACTAGTTAGGTAATAGTCATATTTAAGGACAACAATTCATTACTTCCTGATTAGTCAGTGCCTTTATTCAACATCAGTTCATGTGGAAGCATGTATTAGGTCTGGCCCTCCTAGATTAGTTCTGCCACTTAAAATGTAAATTCTTATCTAAAATGTTTCTCATCAAAATAGTTTGAAAGGAACTAAAATTGTTTGCTCACTATTTAACTACTAATATATACAACAACACAGGAAGTATTCATGACAATATTTAAGTATTAAGTATTAATGAGTATTAAGTGAACATTTAAATGTGGTACATACCTGTGCAGCAAAGAGTGCGGCGGTACAAATCCCCACCCAGCTATGGAGGGAATAGAGGTTGGGTATGTGATTTGTGTTGTGGTAATCAAACACTGCACAAAGCCCGACAACAGTCAAAATGAGAGAAAGGAGCAGAATCCCAGCATGTAATAGCTTCCATGGGAGTTTATTCTGACCCCAGGTCAGTGGAATACGGTACACTACGGCCGCTGGTCAACAGATGAAACAAAAACATTACTCACATACAATGTAACAAACCAAATATCTGTCTAACAATAAAACCAACGTGGCTGAAATGTGCACTGTGTACCAATATCACCCCAAAGAATTTTAGGAAAATATTGTGTCATGTTAAAAGCAGATTTGAATCCTAGTCCTGCTTAGCAGGAACTAACACCTGGCAAAAGTAAACATAAACATAAATAAACATACCATTTCCATAAAGAACCACCATGCCAGTGACCATAAAGACCGGATGCCAGTTGAAATTCCTAGTTGAGCCATCCCATGCAAATCCACCTCGATAGCTGTAATTCCAGTGAGCTACCAGCACCACACAGACGATTCCCAGCAAAAGACACAGGAGATAGGTGAGGTAAAATGTAATGATTCCTCTCATCCTGTGAAGGGTAAAATCAAGTTAAAATCTGCTTTTATTAAACAGAGTCACAAATATTAAACTAGACATGAAATTGTCCTGGTGTCTTACTTACCTGATGTCTCCAGTTAAAATCTAAATACAATATAATGATTCCTTTTCTAGTATTACCTTAATAATCCAACTTGTAATTAAAGTCTAAACCTTTTTAAGGTTTGTATTAGGGAAGCAAATATGAATGTACAGTACCTACAACTGGTGTGCCAGCCCAAATGTCAAGAACAACCTCGTGATACACAATGTTTGTGATCTCAGTTCCTCTTTCCATTATTCGCCATCATTCTCACTTTTGTCTCACTTTCAGCTGTCCAGATGGCAAACTATAGATAGCAAAATGAGAAACAGACAATAAAAGCACAGCAGACACAAAGTGGCTGTGGTAAGGAAAGGAATTTGTTAACATGTGACCTAACTGTAAACGCAGAATTACTACTGCGTGTAAAAATAAAATAAAATTTGCTGGTATCATTAACAAACCGGTAGCGGATGTTAATATTAATCATGCTGATATTAAAATACAGTTGTAGCAATACATGTGAAAGCGCTTAATGTTTTGCTGTGACGTAACACAAAATAGAGGTTACACAGTATGGTAAACGCCCGCGTATAAATTATTTTAGTGCTTTCGCTTAACCGTTTACTTGAGTGAACAGGTCTTTGTCAGATATTATATCACATGCAAACTTTAACGACTATTATAGCGTAACAGTTAAACAGATATACTTGTCCACCTACTTCCCTGCGTCTCTTGTGGTTGACGACCTGCTGAGTTCCTGATATAAGCGCAAGGATACATGGGAAGTGTAGTGAAAGTAACATATTCGTCGTAAGAAAGCAATTTATGCGATAAAAAACTAAATAAAAGTACGGTATTACCAAAACTGTATAATGATATATGAAATTAAATTACATGATTATACAGTATAATGATATATTCATTGAAATATAATGAAATATAATGAGGGCCGCGCTTCCAATGGACACAATGTAGAGAATGTTAGGTGAAAGGTAAACGAGGTAATTTATCGTCACAAAGTCTGTCTCACTGCAATTGACGATAATCTAATATCTAAAAACGACACGTTTCTGCTGCTTTATAATAACCTTTTAAGACCTTTAAACCTTTAAGAAAGGGTCTTCAGTTTTTTATTTTTGTAGATGTGCGCTTGGGGCCTTATAGCACTTTTGTTCTGAATGGCCTTCGGAAAAAGCGTATTTCAGCACTTGCTTACAGAGAAGTCTGCTTTTTATAAAGTTTCATACTTTTTCCGTTTTCCTAAAGCCAGTAGAAAGGTTTTAATTTGACAACGTATTTAGATGCCCTCTAGTGGGGAGTAGCTGAACTGCAGCAGCGCGAATACACTGAATTCTGTCACAGAATTGATAACGCCTCTCAATTTATCCGTGAAGATTAAATTCTTAGCTTTTAAAGTGCCTACAGATAAGTTCCCATTGCATCAGTTATCTTTCTTATCAGAAATCTTAGTTTTCTTGGTGAACTTTGCCCATAACCACATCATGACGTCACATGGCAATATAATGAATTGTATTTATTCGTTTACAAAATCAAAGTTACCACAACATTTACTAACACTTATCCAACGTCAGCGAGAATGCCACCAAAACATAACCAGTAACACTTATTTCATAATATAAAGAGCAGTCTAACACAAATTCAAATGTAACTCATGTTTGTAAACAATGGCACAGCATTCACCTTCATGAAATGTATTGATAGCATTGGCCAACATAATTAATATAACGTCAGTGATGCATTTTGTTTCTGTTGAAATACTTCAGCAGGTCTTATACCAAACACATAATATTTTTTCCCTTGAGATCAGCGCGTCACTGTCACTCATCCTCGTACTTGAACAGGCCATTACTAACTGCCTTTGCAATAATGTTTTCTGCTGACAGTCTCTGGTCTAAATAAATTAACGCTTCAATAAGACTGTTGAAATCTGCCTTCAATCCCTCCTTTTCCAACCAGATTTTCAACAGTTCATAAACTTTGTCTTCTGGAAAAAGAGACTCTGCGCTCTTGATTGCATTATCGCTCAGTCCGATGAACCTGAAGAATCGGTTATAATAGTGGACGTCCATTTCCTCAAAGAAATCAAATGTTTTCTTCAAAGATTCTTCTCCTAAAAGACATTGCATCATAACACATTACTTCAATTCATTAGTTAACGCTAAAAGTAAAAAAAAAACAGCGCAGGGAATAGAGACGCATTCATACCGTTCAAAGGTACAAGTCTTCTTGATGGCTCACGTTCCTAAAAAGAGAAACGAAAACACAATATTTGCAGTTTTGTTTTAAAATATATTAGAAAATGACTGTGATTTTTTTTACGTTGCCGCCACTTAAAAGCCGAACTTAAAATATAATCCAATTCTGAACTATTTCAACTGTTTCTTTTTCTTTTTAATGCTGGTTAGTGCTGGTCTAGCTGGGGAACCAGTATAGTCATGCTATTCACCTGCGAAACATAGCTAGTGAAACTGGTCAAAGTATGCCCTGCTGGTTTAACTATCAAAAAGCCTGATAGGAACCTATAGAATCCCATGCCAGGGACCAGAAACAAAACACACATTACATCCTGGTGACCAGCTATGCTGCTCCTTCCAACATAGCTTGTCTGCATGATATCAGCTGAAGAAACATTTAAGCTTTACGCTATAAAGATATTAATCAGAACAGAACTAAGCATTTGAGATGGTTAGGAAAGCAGAGGCAGTGTTAAGGCAAATACTCTAAACAAAGACAATAAACAGACATTTCTAGTAAACTGTAAAGTAAGTCTATTTGGATTATCTCCCTGTTTATAATTCTCAAAGCTGCAACTCTCACCAAAGTGTGAGGCTGCCAGGCAAGGGTAGAGCTTGAGGGCTGGTTAGTATAGCTGGGTTGGGGGTCACTAGGCACAGCCAGGCTTATGTGTGAAGAGTTAGCAGTATTGGGGAGGCTGTCTCCCAGTCCCCTGTCTTTCTCCACTTCTGATGAAGCAGGGGTCCCGGTACCCACCGCATAGCTCGACTCAAGGAATGGCTGCAGTGGAGAGGACTCATCCATCCTGGAGTCCTGGGCATTCTGTCTCTCATCTCTCAGCTCATCATTGTCACCCTGAACAGAGATATTATTTGGTCCATCAACGTTTAAATGACATGTTGTTTCATCAAAACATAAGAGGTTCTGTGGGTAAAGCCAATAAATACACCAGCACTGTGTTCATATTCTCTTCAGGGGCTTTACACAAGTAATGTTTTGGAATAACTTCATTTTGTTCATACAACCTTTCATAAGTAAAGTGCAAACGCATTTGGCTCGCTGCTTGCAAAGGGTTCGAGGAGGAACAGAGGGACTCTTATTTACACACCTATGGGACTACAAATGGATGGAGAAGATTATATAGAGAAGATACCCAAAGTAAAGTGGTGGACTTCAAATATTCAAAGGAAACTGACACTGGTAGCTTATATATTGTGGTGGTTTATTAATAGACTAGATGGGCCTGGGTTTCTCCTTTTAGGAGCCCCTTTAATTGGTGTTGTGTTAAAGACTTACCATACAGATCTTAACCATTTCTTTAGGGCTTCTTGAGGTCACTATAATGACAAATGATTTGGCGTGACAACAAGGAAACAACTGAAAGAACCAACACTGAAAGAACTGAGGACAGGCAGTTTGATGGATTTTAAAGTACCTGATCTTTTACTTGGTTTTGACTTCTTCCAGTAGGTGACACTCACTATGCACACCAGCATTACAATTATAGGCAGAACAACAAGAAAAGTCACTGCGGGAATAAAATAGATGTAATCAGTATGTGGGAAACAAAAGCATTGGGCAACAGAGGTGCAAATATTACACATGATATGAACTGTAATCATACTATAGTTGAATTTATGGGGCTAGAGCATGAGAATGGATCTGTACTACTGCAGCAGGTCAAGTGTTACCTGACAGAGAGCCGCCCGTGAAGCTTTTCTTCCTACAAACTGTGTTGGAACTCACTGTACAGCTTTTGACCATCTCCTCATCTTCTTTGCATCTGCGTTTAATAAAGTATACGCCCTTAACACTTATACATTTACAAGGACCTGTGGTTAAACCTTTTAATTAACCAACAATCCAGTCCGATTAGAATGAGGTAATATCAATAAAAAAGAATTAGAATACGCGTTACCACAGAAACATACTTGCTGCATTTCTTGCACACTTCACACGCCTGATCCGGTAAACAAAACGTTCCCTGTTTGCACACACACCGTGTGTTCCGAGTACTCGTGCATTTCTCGACAGTGTCCTCATCTATAGAATGAACGTAGAAAACAATACAATTAAAAAAGAAAGATACCCCTTAAAACCTTGAAACGTATATTAAAACAAACACACCCACTGCAGGTGTGAGTTAGAAGACAGCTTAGTACATGCAAAATATGAATATATGAATTATTAATGAGTGTGTCGTTGTATTTTGCATTTTCCTATAAGACCTTGTCTAAAATGTGTTCTACAATAACACAATTACCTAAACGGCATTTTGAACACGAAATACACTTTAGCAGTCCGTTGTCATGCTCAGTGTATGTGTCAAACTCGCAGGATTCACACACTCCTCTTTGTGATTCACTGACGCAAGCCTTCCTCACATAGGTTCCTGCAGAAGATGACACAGCCAGAAGTTATTTGAAAGGTTATACAGAAGCAATAGCAAATATACGAGACTTGTTTTTAAAATCAGAGAAGATAGAAAGACATGCTTCAATAAACGTATTGACACACAGGACATTAAAAGCAAAATCTGAATCTTTTGATCCACATTTAAGGTACTTATATGCATTAAATAACTGCAATTTAATAAATGAATGTTTTTTTATTCAGAATCATGTTTTTCAGATTTTCATTCACCAGCTGGACAGTTGAGGCAGCAGATGTTGTCATGCGCATATTCCAGGTTTTCACGACATGAAATGTCCCGTCTTGATCTGTTTTTGATGGATCCTTGAGCCCAGGACCGATCCAAGCGATTTGCAGCAGTAAAAATGTGATTTAGTAACAGCAAAACCTACACAAACAATGTAATTTTAAGTCAGAGATAAAAAGGCTTTTGAGAATAAACAAAAATATAAACATTTGTACATGCATGAGGTAGTATGAAATCTCGTTCTGCATCTCGAGGTATCTTGAGTTGAAACACATCATATAGTCTTTGGTCACAAGATCATGGTTACATGTCTGGTTTGTCCAATTGAAAAGATCAAACCAATCCTTGCCCCTTTATTTAACTTTTCCCTTCACTAAATATGGCAAGTTCAGACAAATGATCAAAATAACCAAAGTTTAATGACAATACAATTTTATTTATCTATGTAAACAATTGTCATGGTTTAAATGTAGAGGCCTTACATTTTTTAACACATTATAACACATTGATAGGGAATCTGGTGGCCTATTTAAATACAGATAATTAATTTATTTAAACACAATAGCGTTTCAGTTCAACGCGTCCCTAAATCAAGTTAATCTCTGAAAGTTAATAACAATTCATAAGCGAAGTTTATCTAAAACAATAATAAAACAACCAAAGATATTGGGTTTACTTACCAAGAAAATAAGGTATCTCATAGTAGACTCATAGTGTCGCTTTCCCTGTATAAACTGAAGAGAGGGACATGCCCCAGTACAGTGCGTCCAACTATTAAACTGTTGAAAACTTTCGGACGTTCATGCTAAAATTAAACGCGTCCTCAAACCTGAAAGCCGACTGCGAAATAACTACTACTACGGCACTATTCGTACTCATGAATATTAATCAGACTTCGGTGACGTTGCCTTTATAAACTTAAGAGAATCCCGTCACATGACCTAATTAATACACATGAACCAAGTCTTCGCCATAGTACAACTCATAGGTAGGAAATTTACACGTGAATTAATCAATTACATCATTAAAAACACAATTGGGCACGTTTTTAATTTTTAAAGCAGCGCAATAATTTTCCGCTACTAAAATCAGAGACACCTGTTCGAACAATTCAAAGAAAATATTTAAAACGTATTCTGTCTATACTTTCTAAATATGCAAGTTGCCGGTCCTCACTTATTGGTAAGACATCTCTGTTTGTCTCTAACTGTCCACGCACAAAATGTCAGTATTATTATCAATTTCCGAAACTCAAGGCTCTCTTTGTCAGTTTGGCGCTATCTAGCAGACAGTTGCCTGTGACACAGAGATACAGTGGTGAAGCACAGGAAACAGTCACTGTAGGCTCTTTCACACAAGTGCCTTATACTGTGTGATGGACTGGATAGAGGAAGGTGGGAGGCTTCTGTTTGCTTGTTCATTTACCAAGTCTAAGGGGAATTTCATACCGCTGCTATAGAATGCAGACAAAGGTCTCTCCGTTCACTTCCAAACACAGTCAGCCACGTGATCTATTCATTAGCTATATTAAATTACACCGTTACATCCTAATAAAAACTACAATCTTTCTTTCTCTTAAAGATTTTTTTCACACTGGGATTTTTCCCGGTCCTTCCTTTAGTCAAAGGCTTAATTTTCAATAAACAGACATGGTACCAGAATGTTTGGCTGTATATATTGCTTTTATATCTCCTTTGAATTATGTTTTATTAAAATATATTGTTCACTCAAGGCAAAATTCTAAATGTTGCTCGGTAAATTGATCCAACATGTATAGTAAACAAACAAACATCGTTAAGGGGTGGTTACCATGGTTATGAGAGCAGAATCTCTTTCGTGCCCTAAAGTCGCTTGTGTGTCCTTTGATAAGAAGTTCTGAAAGGGGAGGGGTTAAGATAAGACCACTAACTTGTGGACTTTACACCAGACATTTCTGAACCAAAATGACGGACGGTCTGAGACTTCAAAGTATGAGTGTGAAAGTCACCTTTCATCTTCATAATCTTTTAATGTCCCTTGACATTTTGTTACAAACTTTCATTGCTCTCCTCTGCCCTTCATACCGAACGAGTGAACTTGATTTATTATGATACAGTTCTGTGAGTATAGATGTACCATAAATGGTTTTGTTTATTTATTGTAACTGGGAAAGACAGACCTTCTGCGTGGGGAAACACGTATGCTGCCCTCTACTGGTAAAACATGCAAGTACTGAAGACATGCTGACATTTGTGTACAGTTCATCTGTTCTGTAGTGTCCAGACGAACAAATGATGACGAAAAAAAGTATAAAATAAGTACACAGGCGCATCTGCTGTAGTTGCAGCTCTTTTCGGCTGTACATTTATTTCCAAAAAACTGCATATACATCAGCAAACTCTACTGTACAGAAAACATCCAAAATGTTCATAATCATAGATACAGTATACCACAAAGCTGGCCTGGCGATACCAAACAAGTATATTTAGCACTAGAAAAGCTCTTGACCCCTGCATATCAGTGTTATTTTTTTTTTCTTTGAACTGATATCTTACAGTACATTTGCATGATTCAGAACCATCTTAACCTGTACAACATTCACCATTTACAGAAGTTATACAAGGCACAAGAATCATAATTTGAAGCAAAGAACTAAATGTAACATGAACATGAGACAGAAAAACATTTCTGTTAACTTTAGTGATTGAAAGCGTTGTATTAATACGTCCAGTTTTACTTTGGATTTTATTAACACTACAAGAAAAGTAAAAGTGCGTGTTGATACAACAATGATGTTGTTTTCTAGAATTATTTGTCTTTTTAAAGCTTATTTTTATGTTCCATCATGTAGACATGGTGTCATAATATAAACATCAATAAGGTGATAAGAACCAAAATCAGTTTCCTGCAAATTCGTAAACATGAAATGAAAATGTTTTTAATAAACTTTAGAGGGGCAACAGCAACTTTGTTAATGATTTTATAAATGTTTTTTTTATAATACAGGCATAAAAACAGAACAGAGAGAAGAAAACTGAAATACCAAAGATGAAGTTGTTGCTATAAGTGCTGTTTGTCATACACTCTTAAATAAAAAGGTGCTATAAAAGGGTTCTTTGTACAGATGCCATAGAGAAACCATCTCTGATTCCCTAAAGAACCTTTCAGTCAAAAGTTCTTAAAAGAACCATTTCTTATTTTTTTATAGTCTGTAGAACCTTTATCTCATACAAAGAATCGGTTGTGAAACAGGAAGGATCTACAATGTTTAAAGGCTCTTTACGGAACCATGTAGCCCGACAAAGAACATTTTAGGAACCTTTATTTTTAGTCATATAAAACAAAGTGACCTGCAAATACGTCTGGTTAAAATGCTTCATAAAGCCAATAACATAAGCAAAACACAACAAAATCACATCCTGTGTAAGACAGCCTTTTAAACGGCAAACATCTTTAACCAACAGAGTGTGTGTAGTGACTAGAGCACTCAAAAGCAGATAGAATGAGTCTTCTGGAGGCATTTTCTCTTTTGAGAGGGGAGGTTAATGAAGTAGATGACTTGGAAAAAGAGGACTTCACTTTTCCTTACACTTTTGACAGCATTTTCCACACAGCTCTTTTCCTTTTATCAAACTGTAATTATAACTCTCCTGCTCACCAGCCCGTGTTCCCTCATTGTGTCTCACGCAAAACAGTGAAATTTGCTCGGAGGAGATAAGAGAGGCTTCAGTCTGCAGAAGTCTCTCAGGGGATTTCCATTTTTAAAAAAAGTCAAGCGTTAACCCGGGATGTGCTGTCATGGCGATGGGGTAAGTATATGCTTCTTGTGGTCAATATTTGTCTCAACTCCCTTTACAAAAGTCATGCCACTATCCTGCTCTTTGGTCCTAATGACTTATAAGGTCTTTAACATGAGTTTTCAACAAAGCAATGCATAATAGTGAATGGTGTGAATTTTTTCTAAGGAAAACTTGGTGTAGAGCCAGCTGTAATTGACTTTTACCCCTTTAACCTGCCCAAATGTGACTCTTTTCTATTAAACAGGACATTTTTACATTGTTAAATAAATCACAAGTCTAAACTCTTTTATATTACCAAATTTGTTTTAAAGGGGTCCTATTATGCCATTGTTCTTGATTTCTTGATTTTGTTTTTGGAGTGCACCAGAATTTTATGCTTCATTGTTCAAAACACACACTATTTTCACACGTTTTAGCTTATTACAGCCCCTCTCCTCACAGTCTGTCAAAAATGGGCTGAAGTCCTGCTTCTCCGAAGCCCCGCCTTCTGAAATACTGACTGGGCTCTGATTGGTAAGCGTTTTACAATGGCTCTTCTTCTTTATCTACTCTAAAGAAGCTTGTTGTAGTCGTTACAAACCACTTGTTGTATCTTTTTAAACATCAGACTTCTGTTTAAGAGAAAATCTCCTTTCGCAGTGAACTTTGAACCGTGCAACTTTGTAGATCTTTTTTACGCTCAAACAGTAAACACGAACAAAAACTGAATAAGTGAAAACAGACAATGGGAACCCTTGAAAACTGTTCTTTTTATGACTTTATCTCTCAACAATAATGGAAAAAGGAACAAAGCGAGTCACAACCACAATGTGTGATGACCAAAAAAGGCAGTTTTTGCCGGAGTGGATTTCCCCCTCCTCCCTTCTCTAAACATCGTACAGTGCAAACAAAGCACAATTCAGTAATAACATGCAGAAGGGATATAAATACTGCTGGAACTCTGAAACGCTATTCAAAAAATAGGTAAAGGTGAAATATGGAGCTGGCTCAGAGTAATGTTACGAAAATCCCAGCTTGGCCACCAATCGCATCTTACACAATAATTTAAAATGACCAGGAAAGGCTAAGGTGGAATTTCATGTGATGGACACAGCATTCCAATGTCTGCTTAAAGAAAACCATGTTGAAGTTGTTGAATCTGTGCCAATTTCCTGCCAACTCTTATAGTTCCTGTGCACATGTACAGATTTGTGATACCGTCTGATGGGTCACATCTTGATATTTCTGGTGGGTTCTTCTTGGACTTTAAAGTTGAAGATGCCGGGGAGTAAATTTAGTCTCCAGTGGTTTAGTGGCTGGTTTGGCCTCCCTCAAAAGCTAAAGACCGGTTCTTTCTCAACCAGACTGTGAGGCAGATTTTTACAGTGGATCTTTCCAATCTCTTCCAGAGCACTGGCAAGTGAGTCCAGATCTCCATTGTCCTGGTGTCTGGCCTCCCAGAGACACAGAATGACAGCAGAGGGGCTCTGCTGCTTGGTAAAGTAGGACAGATTTCTGTGCAGAAGAACAATGCATGTTTCACAAAGGAGGAAAAGGTTGTTTGATAAAAACACATCTCATAAATCAACGTTCGATTTTGTGTTTTCCTTTGCAGGCATCACAGTTGAAAATACGCTGAAATAGCTAAGCTACTGTATTTACAGCACTGTGCGCTGTTCCCTAAATAAACTAAACGAAGCAAGTACTACGTGTATTATTTTTTCAATTAAACAACAGATTTACATTTATTATGATAAATCTATGTGGGTATTGCAACTAAACGTTTTGACATGTGGATAAACGTTGAAGAGCTAAAAACATAAAGACACAAATACATGAAGATTGTGAGAATGCTAAAAAAGGTACTTGTATATTGTTATTAAAATGTGTTCGGGATTCAGTTAAAAACTAATCCATTACAAAAACTTGCATTTCTCAAAAGCAACGAGAGATAAGTTAATCGCCGAGACCTTTGGTGCCATTTGGTGTTACAATATACTTGGAAAAACGATACCCTGAACGGTCGCAAAAACAGGTAAATTACCACAATGTGGCAGTAGATGGCAGTGTTGCGATACAATTCCTAATTCAAAACCTCGTGCGTTTCAGGTTAAAAGTTACAAGCTGTTTGTCTTTAAAAAATTTGCACAGAACTGCCATTTATTTCTAACGCTATTTGCAGATCTCTTCCATAACAGTTATTGAACATCGCCAGGATCACTGACTATTGTATTTTGTATCATTACAATTTCTGTTATTCCATTTTTGCATTAGATCTGCATTTAAATCCAGGTACAGAACACATTACCATTAGACTAACATATCTCGAGTTTATATAAAGAACTGCCGAGGTGTTTATATTTCTCCATTTTGCATGTCTTATCTATCCCAGGGTAACAACTGATGCCCCCTTAAAACAACAGATACACGAGTTCCTCGCATGTACATGAACATCATTAAATATTGCTGTCCAAGCTTCATTGACATGGTTTATTTCGTCGAGTTCTTTGAATATAACCACCATTTCAGACTCAACAAAATAAACTTATAAACTGAAAACTGATAAAACAAAACATTTAAATGTTTGGATTTTAAGGCTTGAGCAGCTACATTTACATTTAGGCATCTGGCAAAAGCTTTAATCCAAAGCCACTTTTATAACTCCATGTTCCTTAGAAACTGAACCTATGACCTTTGCTTTGACAGCACCATCTTCTACCAGCAGAGTTACCGGTGTACTGGCATAAAGGTTAAGCTCTGGGTGAAGTACATCTAATACATATATATATATATATATATATATATAGGAGGTTATTACTTAAACATCTGTGAATCATCTCCCAGAAAATACCAGTATGAATTTTCAATATGCCCCACTATGGATAAATAGATTAAAACCAAGAGAGGGCCGGTATGGTGACTGTCATAGTTTTTGAGATCTCTAGTGGTTCTTTAACTTTTAACCTTTGCAGAAATTGAATTCTATAAAGCTGAAAAGCGTTAAGAATATGAGCTCTGAGTAAAATGATTGAGCAAAGCGGAGCACAGTATCAGCTTATTATTCAAGGGCATTGTTAACAAAGTGAGCACTGCCGCAATAAGTTTCAATCAGTCCTGTTGCCTTGGCTACATCTCTCTCCGGCGCTCACCTTTGAATGTGGAGTTTCTGAGCTAAGAGCTGCCAGTCCTTGCCCTTGGCGTTGGCAGTATCGAAGGTGGTGCATATCCGCTGACGAATGGACAGGGGAATTTTGAAGGCTTTGGCCCCTGTCTGTGAGGTGACTGTGCAATCTGCCTGCATAAAAAATGGGACCGTCTCTTTCTCGCTCTAAAAGAAAAAAAACAGACAAACAGATGTTTGTTTTTGCATGCATTTTGGCTTATCTGTCCCAAGGGGATTGCAAACACCCCTGTCAAGCTGCAATGGTATGTAATATTACCTTACATTTAGCAATTTAACAGATGCTTTTATCCAAAGCGACTCGCAAATGAGGATCATCGCAGGCAATTTGCCACATAAGAGCTACAGTGTCTGCAGTATCTACAGAGACTAAGCCAGGACAGTAAAGAAGCTGGAGTAGAATTATGTGCCGCATACCTGACTGATAACATCACCCGCCTGCTGTCCCTTTATCTCTACAGCACCCCCTCCTAGAACATGATTCCCCACGTAGCAGGAGCATTCCAATGACAGCACGCTTTCAAAGGGGAAGTGAGTCACCAACAGCGGTGAAAACATGTTCTGTGAGGTAGGTACTGAGGGGATAAAGGGACAGCGGGTGGGTGACATTAGCTGTCAGGTACAGACAAAATATGCATGCAGGAGCACCTCTGCTTCCCACAGTTATGATGTCACCGAATTGCAAAAATGGAATGATTGTATTCGAACAAGTTTTCAAACTCCAAACAAGCATATAGTCCCGTCTCAAAGTCACGCTATTGGTTAAGCCAAGATGCCAGAATGCTCATACAAAGCAATGTTTTGATAACACCACACACCAAAAGACCTTAATAATGATACAAAAATTGCACGCCTCAGCTTTAGGAATAAAACTTAAAGTAAAGGTGTGTTTTCAGTTCACACAACCTAACTAGGACATCAAGTTACAGAGGTTTATAAACCCAGTTAAAGCAGAGTGAATCTGACCTCTGCCAATGAAGTGTACACCTGCAGGATCTGCTCGTGACCTTTGACCTGCCGCACACTGATCTTGCAGGACAGCTGGGTGGTTGTGGCGTTGTGTCTCTGCAGTGTGAAGGCACAGTGCACAGGCTGCTGGTTACTATACCACACTTGGGTGAAGGAGAATTCCTACAGCAAACAGACAGGACAGAGAGAGAGAGAGAGAGAGAGAGATCAGAGTTAGGGTCTGAGCCATGAAGAATGCAGAAACGTCTGTGTGAGGAGATCAGCCCAGAAGACACACCCTCTTCTAATCCCTGTTAATTCTGATGATAGGGGTCACTGCTGGGGTAAGTATAACACACACGATCAGGAACCAGGGCAGGGCAAGGGAAAGCAATTGCCTTTGATGTATAATTAATTTAGGTGAAGCAGCACATCTGCAGGGAGTGTTCTTGACCTTTCTTGCAACCGTTTCTCCAGCCTTGCATATTAAAATGACCTGCGAGATGCTTCATGACATCAGCGATAGGAAGGCTGAGCGGAAGACATGTTTGATGGTACGGCAGATGCCTCAATGCAGAAAATAATGACGCAGGTTCCAGAAGAACCCAAGTAGTGAAACACTGATCAAGACACTTTTATTTAAGGTTGATTTTATGACGTAATTGTTTCGTTTTGTATTTATTGTTGTTTTTGTTTATATTTCGCTGTAGCGCTTTGGTTTTTAAAAAAGAACAATGCAAATAAAACGCATTATTATTATTATTATTATTAAAGATTTGATTGTAAAGAGTGAGAGTGGGGATGGACCTACATACAATGAAAACATGGTGCTCATATAGATGTTGTGAGCAAGTCTATGGCCCATGACTCTCACCTGTCATTAATAATATAGTGCTATTACTATAAATAATATAGCACACAGTGCAAACAAATAAACACAGCTCATGGTAAACCTACACATTATATAGTGCTATATTGCTAGCTCTGCTTGGGATATCAACACTGCAATTGTTTATGTCTACTGCATATCACAACAAAAAATGCAGCTACAGTACCTGACAGGTGGTGAAGGGTTTGATGCTCCACAGAAACTGGGGGATATCCTGGATGGACACCTGCAAACTGAGGCAGTTCCCTTTGAAGAACAGCGTCTTGGGCTCTTCTAGAAGTCGACCTCCTCTGCTGGTTTCAGCCGTGACCACTCCCTTTGGAAATGAATGGAAATGATCTAGAAACACAGCTCTAGAATGATCTATCTAAAGCTTATCTATACAGAAGCTGGACAAGCCTGAGTGAATTTCCACAATTCAAAGTGAATGTTTTTTTATCTTCAATAGCTAGTTTTGCAGAAAAGATTTACAGCTAATAAACAGGAAAAATGCGCAAGAAAATGATATACAAGAGTAAACAGGAGTCTAAGCACTGATGCCGGTTTGCAGAATGACCACTGGATCAGCAGCTATCTACATACACTCATTTCTATAAGTCTACGTTTCTTCCTGACTCAAGAGGTGTGTGAATGAGCAGAGACTCACGGTACCATCATAACCTTCCAGAACGTTTACGCTCATGGTTTCTTAACACTACAATGATCTCCCATTTTCAAGAGTCTCTCCCAAGAACTTCATAATAATTAATTATTATTTATTATTTGTAATGACAAAATATACAATGTAAGTGTTCACTGTCCAGCTCTCACCTGAAAGGCATGTGGCGTGTCATCCACACAGTGCACTCGCAGACTGTAGTCCATGGAGGAGTCCTCCATGCTGCCGAAAACCGCAATCCTCAGTCTCTTTATGGCCGAATCAGTGACCGGTTCACCCACCAGCGCATAGCAGCCTGGCTGATCCAGCAACAAGTGACAGCTATGTGAATCCATCAGGCAGTAGCAGGAGGTTGATTCATCATCTACCGACATCATTTCCTGTTAATCCCAGTAAATGCAAAAAGGTCGTTAATTCATGCAAACTGGATTTGATAAAACATGACTCCAAACTGACATTTTCAAAGGTCACAGGCACAAAGGTCACAGGTTTAACTCTCAATGCTGGCAGGAAATGACTGAGGTGCCCTTGAGCAAGGTACCTTTCCCACAGTTGCTCCCTGGCTGCTGTAGTGATAGCTGCCCAGTACGCCGTGTGTGTGTTCACAACTTTCAGTGTGTGTTTTCACTCTGTACTGGTATGGGTTAAATGCGGAGGTCACATGTCAAGTATGGGTTACCATACCTGAAAAATTTTAGTTTCACTTTCACTTCATAAATGCACATGCTCAGAATCTATGTATTCTAGAGTGAAGACATAGAAGGTACTATAGAGAGCAGAATCAAACTTGCCCACATGCTGAAACAGTCTTGCTTTCATGATAAAGATGTAGAAAACATCAGCAATTAGACTTAATTAACCTCAGAACTTTATCAGTTATCAAAGTCTACAAAGTCTACAAAGTCTACAAAGTCTACAAAGCCTACAAAGTCTAAATCCAGCATACAGGAAATGAGACTTATTATAAGACCATATTAATATATAGAATCTTCCACAAGATTGTTTTGTAACGCCTGCTTTAATAATATGTAGAACATGGTAGAGGTTTTTGTTTGAGTGGGGTTTGTTATGTTGGGGTTTTAAGAGTTACCCTTGTCCCAGCTATACTTCAGTTTTCATCCAAGAAAAGCATCTCGTCAATGTAACTTCAAAGGCTAAGAGGTTTCCCATAGGTGCGAAGCCCTGAAAGATACTCATCTTCATACAGAATGACATATAGCTGTTGCCACATTTTTTTCCCCTCTTTGTGTGTGAAAGATTCTCAGCTCAGCCCGAACAGAAGGAGCTAAATTTACTCTGCCATGCCGACAAGGAATCACTCACAAATCACAAATCAGCAAGGCCACATCTTCAGTGCTTTGACAAGGTTAGGCTAACATCAAGTCAAGCACAGACGTTCATATAATACAGCCTCTTTTCACATTTTTGACAGATGACCATTTCTTTATGTGACTCCTTGGAGGATTCCGCATGAGGCATGTGATAGAATTGGGAGGAACTCTTGCTAGCGCAGTCTTTGTTTGACAGGTGAGTGATTTGTCCGGCAGTTTTTATGTAATTACTTTAGCCATCACCAACGCTGGCGCTGTCAACGGTGGAAATAAAACTATTACACCGGTGAAAAAACCGTGACAACAAATGTGTTTCTGTGAAGGCTGCTGGTAGCAATCTCAAGGATAAGCACCGCGCATTGGAACAATTTCAAATTCATCCAAATAATGACTCATTGCTGGCGGTCATACACAAAGGGAAGGTTATTATCTAACCCTCTTTAATAAAAGAAACGACTTACACTTAACAAACAAAATCAAGGAAAACACTTCCGCACTGAAAAGCAAAAACTTATTACATTTCTGCATTTGGAAGATGCTTGAATCCAAAGCGACTTACGGTACATCAAGCTGTACATTTTGTCGGTACGTAGGTTCCCTGGGAGTCGAACCCCTGACCTTGGCGTTGCTAGCTTCCTGCTTTACCACTTTTGGAACACTTATTAACACATCAACTGTGAGATCACAATGACAGTTTCGGTTTCCAGGGCCTGACATCATCGTGAAACATGAGATCATGCTGGAGATGTGAGTGATTGTGGCAGGGTCAGAGGAGAGATCCCATCCTATCCTGATTGCCTTGTGTCAGCTCCCATTTCAGTTCCTTCTGTACAACTAGATCGATATATCCTAGGTCTGATGAGGCGCTCTGCCCCGATCTTAACTCTGTTTGACTGCCACAAACTGCGTGTCTTACTGGCTATTATGGCCTGTAATTGTTTTTTCCTTTCAGCAATTCAGTGCTGTAGCCTCAGTCCCTGGAGCTGCTGTCCCCAAATCACGTCTCACCACATACAAAAGGGTCCGATCACCTCATCAACACATTTTCAAAGCCTATTATAATTGGCTGATGGAACGCTTTACCAGGTCAACTAAATCGTTTGGGTATTTTTGTCTACTGGAAACTTGTGACACACAGGGTGGTGTGTCCAAGAAATTTGCAACATGGATGTTGGCAACATATTAGATGTACAAAAAAAACTCCATCTTAAGTACCGAATGCCTGCATTTTTACAAATAACAGAATGGAACAGAGCATGCTGAATCATTTTTAAAAAGCGAAACAACCCTTTTTTCAGTGCACCGTGTTGGCCCACAGAACAGGCCGTGAAAATATTTTCAATCTGACACACTTAAGATTCTCGCTCATAGGAATTTCAAATGAATTCAGAGAGGAAAACACAGATGTCACGTCTTTGTTCCTACCTCCCACTTGTTGTCCTTGGTGTGTCTCTTGAGTTTAATGTTCCAGTTTTCAGTGCTGACCTCAGCACAATGAGCTATCGTCATGGCAACAGGATAGGACAGGTTCAGCCCTGGAGGGCCATACGTGACCTCTGGCCCTAAAAGAATCTCACACTTTTCCTCTGATTGGGCACTGGTGCACAAAAACAAGACACATATAAATGCATCACTGTCAATTTGGAAAGTACCCACAATCCCCGGTTTCTGTCTCTCCTCTTCTCATCAGTTCAGAAGAAAAAAAAGACCTTTTTAATACATTCACTATTTGAACTGGAACCCCTGTGGCAAATAAATAAAACAGTCAACATATTCGGCTAAATCAAATAACAAAGTGATGAGACCAGAAAACAAAACACAATCAAATATACATTACCAGAAAAATCACTGTGCCCACAAAGCTCTTTATCCTGCAAATGATGATGAAACTCACGTCTGCAGTCTACGGAATCATTAAAATCACGACTCGGAGAACCTTGATTTAGTGGAAAGCTACGGATTCTCTGAGGGCGCCGGAATCATTTACAAGCTCCTGCATATTCATCAGTCACTGCTTATGATCTGCTGGCCATTATCGTTACCTTCCATCTTTTCCTCGTGGTGGTAAACCATAACATAAAACCATTAATGAGGAGGCTTTGGCCTTCCATGCAAATTTTAAAGGGAAAAAAAGACTAAAAGGAAGGAAGGAGAGAAGCCCTCTGGTTTACTTAAACATTGCAGTTATAAAGACTCGATTTGAAAATATATTCTTACGTCTACCTCACCAACCGCTCTGTAAGTGAAAGTTTTACAATAAACCTTGAAAGTCTTGAGCAAGAGAACAACACAATTAGCTTTAAGCACTTTACTGTAAGCCTAAAGGACGCCAGGAGCCTTTTCAGTTTATCTGAATTAATACTGCGTTTCGTTGAAGAGCGAGAAAGTAAACCGTTCTTTACAGCCAATCACCAGTCTTTCAACGGCTTCAATTTACATTAAATTACTATTCAGGCATGTCAGACATGTAGGAACTTTAATGTGATTCATACCTCATTCTGATTTCACTAAAAAAGTCAGTATGGTTCAAGATTCCATCTTTAAAATCAATTTAAAATAAAGGACGTGCACCCCGCCCCTCTCTGTATCTTATTGACTCCGCCATCCTTGAGGACAAAAACAGTCTGGAGGCCTTCAATTAAATTTGTATGTTTGGGAATGCTTTTAAACAACAATTGAGACATTGTACTGCTTTATTGCTTTAAATCTGTATTGCCTGAGTTCTTTCTTTTAATCTTCTAAAATTGTAAACGAATGTCAGGAAATCACCCTGAAAGCAATAACAATTATTAAAGGTATAGTGCAGCCAAAAATAAAAATCCTGTCATCATTTAATCACCCTAATTTTGTTTTAAACCTGTAAGGCTTGTTTTCTTCTGTAGATCACAGGTTGTAAACTGACAGCCTCAGTCACCATTCACTATAATTGTATGAAAATATATGAATAATTTTTGGGTGAATTAACCCTTTAAATGTCTCTCTACTTGTAAAGGTTCCTGTCTGGCTCTTCATCAGGTGTATGGTTCCATGAAGCACAGGTAAAATTCAAGGAACCTTCCCATTTTACAAAATGCTCTTAGTAATGGGAAAGGGTCTTTAAACTGGAAAATGGTTATTTGTAAGAATCTTCATTGTGATTCTTGACTGATTCTGATTCTGGCATGGTTACAAACTGATTCTTCTATGGCACAGTTGCAAAATTATTTTGTCACCTATTTCTTTTAAGTGTGTTGTGCGTGAAGAGCTCTTTCGGTTTCACTGCAACACATCACTCTGGTTTTAATTCTTCATACAAGTCAAAGCTGGGGGCAAATTACCTGTGTTGCATAAGGAACTACGAAACGATGCTTCTGAGTGCGCCTCTAATCGAGTACCTCAAGTGTCTTTTCATGTTTTCACCACTCTCCTCATCATCCTCCTCATTATAATCATCATCATCATCATCAAGGGTCTAATTCTGCCGGCTCCTAAGTCTACTTTGAGAGGCATTATTCAATAGGACTGATGACTCACTGCTAAAGGGCCAGGCTGTAGCATTCAGGGACACTGTAGGAGGCGACAGACAGGCTTAATGGGTCCATTTTGCATTCGCCTGGGCATCCGACTGTGATTTTTAACATTAACTCGCCAAATGAATTGGTACCTCGACATAAGAGACAGTGTTTTAATGCTACTTCAGTTATTAATGTCCACAATATCTCAAGCGAGCTTCAAAAGAATTAGAAAAATTCAATATTGTGACATCAGAGATTTTAATGTACTCGATTTAAAAATGATTTATTAACCTGTGCTCACATCTTTAAGCTATGGCTTTTAACGACAAATAGAAAGTGGTAGAACGTTCCCATGTAGAAAAACAGATTTTTCTAAGCCACTAATGTGGCTGAGCTTTTATCTCACATAAGTCTCAATTAAAGGTACGGTAGGCAATTTTTAGGGAGGCTAGCGATAGCAAGTTAGCTTTGAAAGCATAAGATTCCACCCTTCCTTCAGAGCGCTCTCCAAAGCCACGCCTTCTCCAACACGTTAGCGCATACATGGTTTACCAGGCAAAGTAGGACATCCTATCATTGCATTTGGACAGAATGTAATGATTGGAAAAACATTTTATGGCCCTGCACCTTCCACTGAAGATATATATTTATAGAAATATATTTAGACCACTTAGTGAGTGCTATTAGGATGTGAAGAGACTTTCAATCAACATTAAAACAATTTCTGGAAAAAAAATCACCTACCCCTCTTTCAAGGTTACTGGTGATTTTTTGGATGGCTAAAACTATTTTAATAGTGAAAAAACGGCATCAATTCAAAGAGTGTGTGTGTGTGTGTGTGTGTGTGTATGGAGGGTAAATAAACAATCGCTCATCCTTATTTTGTACTCGCTTGGTGTAATTGTTTTCTTCAACTTCCTGGTTTGTTATGAAGATGAATTCAGTCAGGGCAATGACAGCCCGTTGTGTTGGATCTCCTTCAGCTCTGGCAGAGTGAAACAGGCAATACTGTCTCCAGAGATACATCAAAACTCCTGCAGGTCATTACCTTTACATGCTGGGAATACATAATACACAACGTGTCAAAATCGGAGACCTTCAGAAACTCTTAAGGAAGTTTATGCGGGGAAAGAGCCGTGTGGGGGTGTAGACCGTGAATTATGTGTCAAAACAGCTCGCACAAAACGATCACTCATTGATCATGATCAAAGATTCACTTCTGATGATGATAAGGAAAAGTCGAGGCACAGCTTTCATTTGCCTAGAGAATAGTGACATCATGAAACTTCAGCCTTTCACATGAAGACAGTTCGTCAAAGTCAGACTTTATGCTTGTTTGACAGAGATTTTATTGGATTACATGGCTTAGTGTAAGGCGAGACTCTCTCTCTAGCATCTATAATCAGATCTCATTTTCAAGGTAAAGCGTATTTATATGAGAAATCAACTCTGATATTGGCTTTCCATTTTCATTTGTTCCATATAAGGAACCTATATGCTTCCTATAGGCAACCCCCTACGTTCTTTAGTCATTTCCCGAACACCTCAAAACGCAAACTTATAACGTCACCTTTAAAGTTTTAGAGGACATGATTACATTGACATTACATTTAAATTGTGTTCTATATACTGTAAATGTATATACAGAGATGATTGCTGCTGTGGATATATACAATATACTGTGAGAATATTGTTAATTGTTTGTATAATGTATTATGGTTTGTAGTTGAAAGACAATAGCAAACAGAAGGAAGTTGAAATAAAAACAGTAGAAAACAGCTACTGTTTTCTCAGTAGCTGAATGACTGAAAATAATGTGTTTTTAACATCAGAAACAAAACATTCATATTCACAGACTCTCTAATATGAACATAGTCCTGAACCATTTTGCTTTGAAAACTTTTTATCTCTGTTAGTATGATAAGTAGATTACATTTCTATGCAAATTAACAATTGTTTTATGAAATATCTCCATCATTTGAACGCTTCTGTGTGGAGGCTCGGCTGTTTACGCTACATGTGGAATCTAGTTATAAAAGTTTTCAGAAAATGTAAAATTTAAAAATGTAAATGTAAAAATATGTACACAAGAAACATTAAGGCGATCCAGACTTCTCAGTTCATGGTCTTACCTGGACTCTCCTTGATTTATGAGCATGTACATTTCCCAAGAAGTGTCTTCTGCAATTGCTCCGTGAGGTACCAGCAAACTTACTCCTACAAGAACCACAGAGGACATCAGTAGAAGACACATTTATGTGTAGAAACATTTATTCATTATATTTATTCATATCCTATGTAGACTCGGTCATTCATTTTTGTCCACTGCATGTCACTCTGTTAAATCTTGTTGTTCCTAAACATGGCCATGTATTATATCTCTAAATACAGTGTAAAAGGTGATTATGCAAATAATACTCTCACCACTTGTACAGAAATTATTTACAATGTGTTCAGAAAACAAATACCCAAAAAATTCCCATTCCACAGCTTTATTTATATTCCAGTCATCTGGATAAACTTAGATAATACCAGTAGACAGTAGTGTTTTAAAGACAATAAATGGTTTTACGTAGTTTGCCATTATGTTCCTCACTTCATCAAAAACAGTTAAAAGCCACTGAGAACCAGTTTCTATCCTGGTATGATGAGCCTCTCTCTGTATCGCTCTCTCCCTCTCTTTCTGTGTCGTTTCTTTATGCTCTCTGATTCTGACGTGAGAGGGTGTTTTTTCTGGCCCTAAAAATCCTTCAACACAAGGACCTTAGAGAGAGCAGGTTCAGTAGATCATTGACCCTTACAAGCATCAGCCAAAAGAGAGGATTTCATTTTAGAGCACTTATTAGATGCAGAAAGCTGATCTGAGAAAACATATATTCCACAGTCACCAAAGCCATTGTCTCAAAGTGCAATTCAGATAAATTGCGAGTGAATAACCAAGTATTTGGTTATTCAAATGAACATGAATTACTGCAGCTATCTGGTATTTTCTCAGCTATGTTCATTACTGCATAAAACCTAAAACCAAAGATTTTGGAATTAACAAGATGCTGCAGTTCTATTACTATGAATGGGGGAAACTGCAATGTTCAATTTATGGTCAAGCGGAAAAAATCGAGTGAACCGATCGTCAATCAATAAACAGTTAAAAGTTTAGGTGGAGGGACTCTGTACAGCATGTTGCGAAGAACTTGACAGACTTTGAACATGTGCAGTACTTGAAACGACCTGGAAAAACGTGAAAAAGTTTGAGCAGACTATGACTAAAATAGCTGCCCGGAGACATTACAAAGATGGCCGCCCGGTGAGGACACTTTCCTAAAGAAACTTTAGAAATTACAACTATTAAGTTGTATCTAATAAAAACATACTTCCTCTCACCTGCATTGGGAATGACCAATCGGCCACCCGCATGGCCAAAAACTGCGCTTGTCTTCAGATGAGTCTTTCCAGCAATGTGAGGTCCATTAGGGCTGACCATACTCTTCTTTTTCCCCTCTGCTGTGCAGTAGTTTGGGTGAAGGCTAGCAGGTGTGCTCTCTGAGTGAGCTTTGACATGATACTCCGCCCGGTCCGCCACACCTAGTGAAACCATAAAGGAGCTCTGAACTTTGACCTTTTCTGGCAGGGGGTCAAAGAGCTCTTTGTCTATGGAGCCGTGGAAACAGACTGGACTGCTGTAGGTCTGGCCAACTGTTATGTCAGGCTGCATGGAGGAATTCAGTAGAAGTGGATTGCCTGGGGAGATGAAAAGATAGTCTGTGATAATTAAAGTGTTTTTTAGGATTTGTTGAAACAGGCGAAGGGAAAAGAAAACGGTCAGATTGGGTCCTGAGGTGCCAACTCCAGTAATATCCGACACGTCAGACCATGGCCTGAATTTCAGGGCGTGCAAATAGAAAAGGAATAAATATTTAATTTGCTGTTTAAACTAAAATATTCATTCTGAAAGAGCTGTAAAGTGTAAAAAAAGTTTCCTTTTCGAAAAAGGAGAAAAGTGAAAAGATGATATTTAAGTATGTGAGAAAAGTAAATGCACGGCCACAGTCTAAATAACTAATCATCATATCGTTTTAAATTGTTGGCCCTTCACAATCTAACCAACTGATGCTGACAGCATTGTGATTCTGCATATGTGTGGTGATATTCAGATTATACAATGTAAATTCTATACCTTCTTTTATATGCCTTTATACATTTTTTTTAGAGAAGCAATGTCAGTCCAACAAGAAAGGAAAATAAACAGGGATACTGACAGCATTGTGATATACAGTTTTAAGAAATTCAATGGAATCCATTTTGAGTTCTAATTTTTTATCTTAAAGTTCCATAACATCGAATTTTAGATCAATTGAACTCATCCAAACAGTAAATATATTTGTGTTTTTATAGACAAGTTTCACCCAAGATACTATCACAAGTATCTTTGACTTTATCTATTAGTCACAGTTCAGTAGTGTTTTCAGTATATGCACTGACTCATGTTAACAATCACATCTCTAAACGGCTCGTCACTGCCTATTAGCAGTTATTTAAGCACTGCGGTCACATAGTAAAACGGCAGGACATTCCCTAGTGACATCATTGAGGATGTGAAGTTAATTATGCAATTCATTCACTGATCTACTCAAGAGGACAAACAGATTCGAAGTACATCTAAGTGACCTTTTTGTTTACCAAGTTTTTACATTTGTCATCTCAAGCAGTTTTTGGAAAGGAGGGTCTTCCTCTCTCGCTGTTACTCTCTCACCTTTTCCAGCATGAGGCAGACACACACCGTCACAAAGCCCCCACGATTTATCCTGGTGCCAAAGCTCTAACATTTGAGTCACTTAGTCCTTGCTGGCCAGCTGCTTCACAGTGTGGGGTGGGTAGCAGGAGGCTAATGGCTCTTTATTTTTAGGAAAATCGTTAATTACCCCAGGCTGGGCTGATCGGTGTCAGGCGTTATTCAGGGATATTTCTAGTCACCGTGCTTGGAGAGGTCAAGGTTTTGTAATAGGTGAGGATTGTGTCGTCTTCTGCATTGCGAAAAACGTCATCGCTGCAGCAGCATCTCTGTTTCCCTCCATTTAACTTGTCACAACAATTTCTGTATTTTATTTACTCAGAGTTTTGTTACTTACAGTTTCAACTCAACTTTCTTAGTTATTACTGATTCAGTTTCATCAGTAATTAAACTAAGTGAAATAAACTTTACTACAGCGCGCAACATTTGATGCTGAACACATTTTGATACTACGTACTCATCTAACAATTTTAGGTTGTAAGAACATTTCCCTGACGTTTGGTTGTAGGAACATTATTAAAATGTTCCACCAAGTGCTTGTGATATATAAAACATTAAAAACGTTGTACTAATGTTACTGCAAGACAGATTTTTGATAATTTTACAAGAACTTTTAAGACTGTTGGTCAACATTCTGGGAGCGTTCCCTGTTAGCTGGATAACAAAAAACTGAACCTCAGTTTAGTTTCACCAAACACAGACCCAATTTAAACTTTATTAAATGGCTCAACTTTTTGAATTGTCATCCACAACAAATTGGTTTTCTCTGCTTGCATCTCTTCAAAAGGAAGATCTGATCACTGCGGGACAGGAAATCTTTAAAACGACAGCGTCAAATGAAAGAGGAAGACAGCGGGATGATAGCAGTTAATGAAACAGGCATGTAGTAGGATACCTGGTGGGAAAGCTCTGGAATTAGAGTCGTGATTAAAATGACTTAGTGGGCAAGTTTTCAAAAGCAGGTTTAATGCAGCCGGACAGACAAAAGTGTCACGCTGTTGCTTGTGACCAGGAAAGTTGGAAAACTAGAGAAAACAGCAACAAATGGCATGTAGGGAAACTAGATAAAAGCATGTGATTCAATATACAATATTAAATAGGATAGGGATGGTTTAGATTAGATTTCCTTTATTGTCATTTCATGGTACATGCAATTTCCTGAATTGTATTGTATGTTCCAAGCAATGACATTAAAGGAAATCTAATTTAAACCAGTCCTGTCAGAAATGAAACAAAATCAAAATAACATTAAACGCATTCAGATTCGTTTTCAAAACTGATTTCTTTAGAAAAGCATCAGTATGGCAATTTCTCATTCCACACCCCGTACCATTAAATCAACATCCGGCATGTTCTCTTTTCCATTGCGCAGTTTGGTCCTCCCTGCGAGCTGATGGGAAATGCGACGGCTGCTGGTTGCGAGCGCAGCGGGAGGCAGGGAGAAAGTTGGCCTTTTTAAATAGGATTGATGACCTGACAGATGCGGCTCAGCTGAGCCTTGATCCCCCTCTTTCCTGTTGCATGCAAAGGGAGGGGTGTCTTCTTGCCAGGCCTTGAGCACAGTAAACACAAGCTGCTAGTCGCAGCTCCCGCGCAGCCTTTCACTGCGCTGTCACGAGCAGCCAGGATTGATTACCCTGGGTGGCGATGGCTATCACTTTCTCTGACCCAAAAGTGTCACAGGCAGTAATATAAATGCGTGTAGTGGAACCAAATGTGGGTCATGTGACCACAGACGGTCTTATCAACGAAAGTTATCAGCATGACTGACAAAAGGCAGAATTGATGCTCAGCCCAGCATGCTTTACACATTTAACTGTCGGAGGATTTGTGGTTTAGAGGTTTTTTGAGAGAGAATGTGTGGAGGGTGTTTGTGTGAGTGAAAGACTATGTCGATGATTAGATTCTGCCCCACAGATCATATATCCAAAGATATGTTCATATGCTTTTATTCTACAATACGACACATTTGATTCTAAGTGTCTGTAGGTTATTAGCATCAATGAAAACTATAAAAAAATGAAAACTAGCATTTTTTTTAACCAATCGTAGGTGGTCTGATTTAATCAACCAATCGTAGGTGGTCTGACCAACCACAGACTGGTTTTGTATGTGACATCTCTATAATAAACCCACAAGGTTACAGAAAACATTCAGCTGTGAGATTTTAAAGAAAACACAAATTAAATAAGGATGTTTATATTTATACAGCCTCAACTAAATTCCTAAACCTATTTGAAAGACTCTATGCCATGAACCTTTTCTGTAGCTCAGTGAATAGAGCATGGTGTTAATGCCAAGGTCATGGGTTCGATTCAGGGATTGCACATACTCAGAAACATGTATAGTATAATGCAATGTAAGTCGTTTTGGATAAAGGCATCTGCCAAATGCGTAATGTAAATGAACCTACAAAACTTTTGACTATTTCTCAGGTTCTTAGACATAGGCTAGCTGACACGAAAAGCATAAATGTCGCAATGTTTCTACACTGTTATTCACAACTTACTGCCAAATGTAGCAATAATGGTACATTCACAGCTAATTTCATTGTCTGCTACTACTGCAGCTGTGTTGTATTAAATATATAACTTCAGCTTTGACGAGGCTATTCTGAGCATTCCTGCAGTTTCTGCTAAAATGCAGCATGTCTCGTCACAGACAGATGGAACAATCTGCAACTCATAAAACTAACAACTTTATTATCATTGAACTCTTACCTTGTCTGGTTGTTTTGAAGTTGAAGGACTGAAATCCTCCAGCAAGAGCAGATGAATCAATGACGTCCACTCCATACTCACTCTGGCTCTTCCTGTAAAGGGTGATGACCACGATGAGGACGACCACAGCGACCACTCCCGCAGCCAGACCAGAGTACAGCGCGACGTCGATAGAGCTCTCCATACCTGCGACGCAACCACAAACACACACGCCGAGGCTCAATGGAAAAACCGGCAATGCATTGTGAAAATAATGAGGATCGTTTTCTGTTTGAAGCATTTGATAAATATCTTAAGTTTTATTCTGACATTTGACAGACAAATTTCACAGTCCACACCAAACTCTGTGTCTCAGCAACACATATGTGCAATCTAACATGACATATTAAAATACTGGAAAAGATAACACTTTATGGATTAGGAACTAAGGGATTAGGAATTAAAGGATTAGGAATAGTTGATTTCATGCATTTGTACTGCTAGTGCCACGTTTACATTCCTGAACGCTTTGGTGACAGGAATACGGTCAAAACCGTCACACCTGGTTACTGCAGTTAGACTTGCAAATCTTTTAGACATATGTAAGCACGGAACAGGTGCAATATGCACATGTTTAGCAGCGTATAAAGACACGCTGGCACGTGAGGGAGGTGTGAATTCCAGGGCCTCTACCACTTTAAAAACTGGCAGTGTGGTGTGCCAGCGCCCCACGCAATCATACATCTGTTCAGCTGGCATCTACAGCAGTGGCCCGACTGACCTCTGCAGCGGGGGCTTGGGCACACCGAACTCACAAGATCACAAAAGACACAGAGGACATTAATCATGCTGTGAGAGGAAGAGTATGTTTATAAACCTACAGCACTAGGTGCTACATGCAGTTTAACAGGATTACAAGCTTGAAACATGTTTCTGACCCAGAATGAAGGTGAATGAATTGCTTGTCAATCATGCTTGAGATTAGTTGCAATTAAAAGCATCACAAAGCAACTAACACAATATTGCAATGGCATCTTAAATCATGTGATTAACAAACTCGCACCTGGTTCTAACACATTTCAAATTATGCTTTAAAATCGTCACAATATGGTTAAAATGATACACAAGGGAGAAATGAAGAGGTACAGTAATATGCTTGATGAAGTGAGCTAATATTCAATGATTGCACCTCGTTGCTGCTTCTAAATATAGCACGTTCAACCTCCACATCCAATCACTCACTCAGTCTAATCTTAAAGCACATAATAGATTATCAGCAGCGCTTTGAAAATCTTTGAAATGGCAAAGCAGAAAATCTGAATTTGATCGATTTTTTTTAGTCTGCAGACTAACATCTGCAGAATAATGAATTTCACAAAAAATCGTATTCCTAATCAGCATCTTATTCCTAATCAGTATCTTTGTGTTGTTTTCCAGTAAACACTTTTTAACTGGGAAGCATTAATTGCCATAGGGTTGTTAGACTTGTTATTGGAGAAAATATTTTTTAAGCAAAAACCCATTTTTAATTTATTTAATTTTTATTTTCTAGCAAGCAGCTTTGTAGTGCATGAACTCTTTGAAATCTGTTGATTTGCAGTGGAAGCTTTGTAATGTCCATGCTCAAATTTAAATTGTAGGACAGACTAGACCCATGCTAATTAATCTTGTGCAACTTTTCAACTCTGTTGCAAATGGCACCTGTGTTAAACAGGATACCTGGGCTTATCTTTATTAAGTAAAAAAGAATTAAAAAAGCAACCTGATTTGGCCGTGCCATCATGAGAATAATAACTTCAACACAGGATATTCAAGTTAATTCAAACTGATAAGCGATTCAAACTGAAGTTCATTTTACATAGACAACAGCTTATTTAGGTTTTAATTCCCTCATCTGTATGGAAATTAAGAAGTCGCATGAAATGCGAGGGAGAACTCACTTTGGGGCTTTACATCATGCATCAGCTTCCCATCTGCAGGGAGGAAGAATAAAGAGAGAAAGAGAGAGAGAGAGAGAGAGAGAGAGAGAGAGAATTACAGTCCATCCCCATATTACTTATTACAAATATACTTTCTGATTCACATCACGGGTAGATGTCCAACTGCAGGCTATGCCAACATCAGCTGTGGATATTGTTGCCCAGCACTGTTGCCATGGGAAGCTACTGGCAGATGGTTTTGGATCACTTAGGCTGCAGGATGTTTCTTTCTTTCTTTATGAAGGCGAAATCAGAGCGGTTTATCATCACAAAAGCTACGAGGGAGATACTGAGAAGGATAAGGTGCATTCATGCAGCCAGTTTTATCCAATTTTAGGAAACAATTATCACACAACCCGAAATGTTGCATTTCTGTTTTGTGATGAGTGCTGGCAGGCCATTAAGGTGTCAAGAACTAGGTGAGCGATGGTGATAACCAGCAGGTGTGATGGTGATGATGATGATGTCATTGATTAGACAACAAGCTGAGATCCAGTGACACTGTTTATGATGTCATTGCATATACTCACTTTGTGAACACAGTCCGTCCGTGCAGTTCTCTGTGCTCTGACCTTCTCCCTCACACATCTTGCCTCTGTGTCGGGGTGGCGGGGCGTTACACTCCCTCCAACGGTGCCTCTCACACTGGGCGTTACACGACGTCCACTCACCCCAATCCTCCCAGATCCCATCCACTGCTGAGCACACCACAGGGTTACCATTTCAGAAAGGAGCAGCTGTTCTGTGCATTAACCGCAATTCACCAGAGAACCGGAGAAAGTATTTTAATGGGTTTAATTGTCTAAAATGTTCCAACTTTTGAACGCACAGGGTTACATCAGCAACTTTTCAGCACATTTCTGGATGTTTATTCAGCTATGGACACTTTTGCACTTTTACTAAACAAGTGGCTCTTAAAACACATTTTGTACGCTCGCTAGTTTATTTAACTTGTCCATTAACAATGTTCAAAATGTGTGTATGCTGTGCATGCCTCACAAAATAAGTGATTTTTCTGAAGGGGTCATGAATGTTTCTACCACACTGTCATTTTCATCATATCTCAAATGATGCATTATGTTTGACAGCATTGGTAGGATGTTATGCATTTCAAATGCACACAATTAAATTATATTTTACTCACACTTTTGTCTCCTTGGTAACCAATTACATTAGCTTGATAAAAACTTATTAGTGGCAAAACTCTTGGTCATGGTGGAAATGACCATTTATCTTTATGCACAGAACAACTTCCAAACCTTGTTATAAATAGGACTATAAATAAACACAAATTAATACATACAATTCTATTTGTTTAGATGATCATAACCTTCAAATGTTTTTATGCAATGTCATATCTTCAGATCTGGGTTTAGGACATGGGCACAATAATCTAAGTATATGACCTTTACATAAAATGCTATATGACCTAAAATTTACAGAAATTTACCGACAAAGGTTCAAATCTAATAAAAATAAATCTAGGACACATGCAAGTTCTTATTTGATCTGTATTTCATCTGTAACGAGTAACAACGTCTTATTCATCAGACTGAAAGACTAAAAATAATCGTGTTCTAGACTTTCCGCCAAATGATGCAAGACCTTGCTGATGAAATTATTTAATCTCCATCCATCACCAGTATAAATTCATCAGGGGGCGGAGTCATCATGCTTAGCTGAGCAAATTATGACTAAGCTTCTTTGCCAAATAACGGGTATAGTTACCACAAAAACGTTATGTTTACCCAGACACTGAAGAATAAAACGTCTTTAATACTCTTTCGTGAATTTTCAGGCCAAGTCTCTGTTTAAATTCAATTTGTGTACTGAAGTAAATGCGTAACATGGTGTCAGTTTGAATATTTAAAGACACTCATGTTGCTCATTCAGGATAATGTGTTTTGACGCTTGTACAGGTGCATTCACAAAAGAGGAGAAAATAATACTCAGCCTAACTGGAGAGATGCCCAAGAAGTTTAGGGAATTAAAAATTTAATTATAAACAATTAGGCAACATGGCATAATAAGTTGTTTCATTAATTCTTGATGAATAACTGAGCTGTCTAAGAGCAAAGGGGCAACACAATGCATTGACTGCTAATAAATTCTCACTACAAATAGGTACAAAACTACTCAAGATAAATGTTTTTCTCTGTAAAATAAAGTATTTTGTTCTTAATTGTCCTCGCGCATGATACTATATATACACACACTGCATGATTAAATAAAAATTATACTCATTATACTATACTATAATTAAGGATTCTCAGAACAATAATTTCAGGGATTTGTAGGTTTACTAATTAATGAAAATCGACGTGTTAAAATCTACTCAAAAAGAGGGTTAACAAATCTATTTAAACATGGTGAACTATCATAATATTAACGTTAATAATGCCTCTAATTACAAGAGGAAAAAAAATCTATTTACTTTGAGAACAAAATGTACAAACAAGTCATTACAACACCACCATAATACACTTACTGTAATTGTTACAGAACTTGTGAAGCCTTATGTCACTTATATTATGAATGTCAGACTCTAAAGCGCTACATGCTATAGATGCTGAAGGACAAGCGTTCAGTAGGGATATTGACAGGTAAATAGACGAGCTGACCTGGGCAGACGGCATTGCAGGTGATCTTCTGCACAGACATGCCCTCACAGAACGCTCCTCCATTCAGAGGGGCTGGGTTAGTACAGGTGCGAGAACGCTTCTGAACTCCACGCCCACAGTTCACGCTGCACGGAGACCATTCAGTCCACAAAGACCAGCCACCATTCACTGCAGAGAGAGAGAGAGAGAGAGAGAGAGAGAAACGGGGGGTGGTTTAGGTGTGATGTGGAGGGGGCGTGAGAGGGAGAGAGTAATCTGCTAAATGACACAACAACTTAAGAGGACAAGCCAACCTTCCTCAGTCCCTGCCAGACAAGCTACAGAGTAAGAAAGGCTGCTACATGTGAGGCTGGACTTTGTGAAGTTCATACTTGGACTTTGTGAGTCATAGATATTAAACTGGTAATAATGCCTACATTTATTTTAATAACAGTAACGGATGGTGTTCCTCTCCTCTTTCTCCTCCAGCATTTCTGCCATGCACCAGGACAAGATTAACGGCACTACTGACACCAGCAAACTATTCACAATGTTCTCCTTTGTCCTCTGTCCTCCTCCTGCCTCTGCCTCCCTCCACCTCTCTGACTGCTGACGACGGTGCCACTTTTTCCACTAACAAGGTGGCAGCCATCAGCAACAAGTTCTCAGCTTCAGACACTTACAAGCACAGACATTTTGTTCCTCACACACAGCCACTTCTTTCTGCACTCTCCTGGAGATGTTTCCAAACTTCTCCTCTCCACCGCCAGACCACATGTCCTCTTGACCTTATCCCCTCTGATTGTTCAAGCCATCTCTCACACATCATAAACACATCTTCACTGCCTGCTTAAATTCACACATCTTTATTTAAGGGGGGTGAAACCCAGCTGCTCTCTTACACCTCGCAAAATACTACATAACTACATACCTATCTTTCTGCTTCCTGTCCAAAACCTATGAAGGAGCTGCTGTGACTTCCTGTGTTTCTTTACGGAGCAACAGGATGGATGCCTACCAATGGGGCCTTAAAAATGGACGCTCTATTGAGATCGCTCTGTTACTGAAGCAAAAACTGTTAGGAACGACCTTAAAATTGTCCGTATTGTCTGTTATTTATCACCATCCACCAAATGAAGCGCATCAGCGCGGTCTTACCGAAAACAACTACAGTAGCCGTAGCGCTGCGTCTTTTTGCCACGATGTTGCTGGCGAGGCAGGTGTAGTTGGCAGAATCTGAAAGTCTGGCTTCATTGATGATCAAATTGTGGTCAGCACGTGTGTCAATGTTATCATCTATAAGAGAGCTGACCAGCTCCTCGTTCTTTAACCACTCCACCTGACAGATAGAGAAACATGTATTAACCACAGATGCATTTGTTGCAATTTATAGAACATGTACATGCAGCAAAAGTTGCCGTTTGCGTTTTGGAAATATATGGTTTAGGTTTAAAATACTACTGACCCAACCTGATGCACAAATAGTCATTTTAAGTATTTGAACTAGTTAAAGTTTCTACCTCCTACATACTTATGGTTACTAGATTTTTAACCATTACATCATGCCACCCTGAGAAAAAGTAATCAAAAGATTATCTCACACACCGACACTTACACTTGAAGTCACACACAAATGACAGATTGTAAAGTGTCCCTCTCCTAAATGGCACGTGATGTTTTTTGATCGGGCAAAGGAAAAAGCCCAGTTAAATATCTGATTAGCGCTTATGTGATATAATGTGAGTTCTGCCCTGAGCAGAAGCTGCAGTGATGCTCTCTCGCTCTCTCTCTCTTTCTCTCTCTCTCTCTCTCTCTCCACAAATCTTATAACGACACTTCAAGCTCTGTTCTATTTCCAGCATTTACAGAATCACATCAGCCTTATGTTCACGCTCCATAATATGATACAAATATCTTATGAGCTATACGACTAGTCTAGATGCACAACAGAAATAATGCACTTAGATTCTTGCACTTAGATTATTTGCCAAGGATATCTCTAAAAAACGACTGTTACAAAAAAGTATAATATAAAATGTTGTTCATACGGGTTAGCACATAAAAAATATCTGACTGCTAATTAAAATAACAAACGGTTCGGTTTCTCAAAATATTATATTATTTGACAAACTGAAGTTGATATTGAAATCTCATGAGGTAACTATATATTTCATATTAAAACATTAATTGACAGTTTACAATTAAGTCACAATATACACCATAGACGGTGCATTGACGGCGCACTGCACTGTCGTGTGAAGTCCTCAATCGCCTCCAATTTAGCCTGCCTTTAATTTTTATTCACTCCTCACTTTTCCTTCTACTTCATCGTATTTTGTTCTTTCACTCTCCCCTCGACCCGTCTGATTAACATAATTAGGTGCCCGCGCACTGCATACGTGCATGTGCTGTGTGTTCCATACCGCCAGAGATGAGAGAGATTGAAGCTAATTTTCTATACGCTCCTTCAGATGCTTTGCCAGTGGAGAGCACTTCTCTAATGTTTACTCAAGGTTTCAGATCAACCTGGGAGTCAAAATAGGCAATTAGCAGACAGTGAAAGCAGCCCTCTCTGAGACACGTGTCCTGCTCTGCATTCCTGAGTAACACATCTTCACTGAACCTTTGACAAACTGCAGAGAACAGGCATGGAGCAAGAGAGAGAGAGGGGAAGAGAGACAGAAAGAGAGAGGGTAAAGGGACAGAGAGAGAGAGAGGGAGAGAGACAGAAAGAGAGGGAGGGAGAGAGATAGGGAGAAAAAAGAGGGAAGCAAAAGGAGGAGAGAGACAGAGGAGGAGGAAGAAAGAGAAACAAAGAGGGAAAGAGACAGAAAGAGAGAGGGAGGGAGAGAGAGAGAGGAAGAAAGTGAAAAGAAAGAGGGAGAGAGACAGAAAGAGAGGGAGGGAGAGAGATGGGGATAAAGAAAAAAGAGGGAGGGAGTGGGAAGAGGAGAGAGACAGAGGAAGATGAAAAGAATAAATAAATAAAGAACGGAATAGAAGAAATAAAGAGGGAAAGAGAAAAAAGAAAGAAAGAAAGAAGAGGGAGACTGAAAGAGAGAGAGAAAAGGAGGCAGAGAAATACGGGAAGGGAGGGAGGTAAAGAAAGAGACAGAGAGAGAGGAAAACTAATGCAGGGGACAAATACAAATGAACAGTGTATGTGTGGCAGAAGATGTGAGAAATGAATGGCCTAATTGGCACATTTGTTTCAATTATAGCGCAGCTAACAGCAGCAGGGCTGACGGGGGGGTTTCCACAGCCTCACGAGGATCCTGTGATTTCATTAGCGCTTCTGTTCTGCCTGTTTAGGGCCCTGTTGACAGGTAAAGATCAACCGAAGTGAAGACCTTGCTTTTATCACAAGCACAGGGACTGCTCTGCTGTCGAAAATAAAGACGACAGGAAATCAGAGTTGCTTGAAGTGCTTTACAACTAAAATGATGTTTGGATCATTTTTTGCAGATGGACAGGAGGTTACCTGTGAGGTGTGTTTGCATGCGGGGCTGATGAAAGTACTTGAGATTTCGGCAAAGGTGTTTACTAAGACTAAACAGTTGTGACAGATGACCCTCAGGGAGTAGAAATATTTGTATAACACTGTTTTACTGACCGTGAATTCCATTAAGCACACACGCACAAAAACACACCTACAGCCACTTTGAATTTTCCTACAACTGCGACCTTTGATAGCATACCCAGCTGTATCTGAATTTTAGCCTTCTTTTCATCTTTGGCATATGACATATAAACACAGAAGGCCATTCAGACAAACCATTTCAGCTCCATCTACAAAACTTTGTGAAAATTCATTCACTTATTTGAAAATAATTGGCACAAGTATTTGTTAAACCAACTTAAAATTCTTGTCAAGCAGTTGCTCAAAAGGGGAAATCATCTGTGAAAAAAATGTCTTTTATTCTCTACAGACCACTTCAAGTATTCAAGTATAGTGTTAGTCAAGGTTGGGGCACCAAAACAACTTTTTAATGAAACCCTGTTTTTTTATTACCATTTTACAACGTTTTTAAAATCCTTGAACTTTTTAAAGATGTATTTTCACAAAATAAAACTAGAGTGGCCGAGGGCCATCAAGCTCCAAAAAGTATGAAAGCACATCATTACAGTACTATAAAAAAAGGCCAGGTTAGTACAAATGTATTTTTGTGTGAAGTATTCCTTTAGGTGCTGAAAAGACATTGATATGTAAATGTGACCTTATGTTAATAGTTCTGACAGGTTAACTGTGATGAATTCTGACCCATCACAGTTTGCGGTTTAGCTTCTATTAACGGCTTGAGTAAAATGGAGCGGGAACTTTGGAGAAATCCCCATTCAGTCATTAATAATCCCAGGTTACTTTGTGACATGAACGCTCTGAACGATACCCAGCTTTTCAATTGCCACTGGAACAGTTTTAGCAATTGAGTACGAACCATATTGGCTTAACTTTTCCATTTAAATATTCCCAATGCCCCGAAAGCGGCTGAAATACTGTGGTTTATTTATGGCAACAGCATCTTGCTCGGGGACCCCTGCAAGAACTTGGCAAGAAGGACTTGACAATAACAGAAAATGAGCTTGGGAGTTTGTGCAAAATGAAGTGCCTGCCTTTGTGTGGAAAATAATCCAGTTTTTAAAGTAATTCAGGAACTGTCAAGTGCACAGGGTTAGCAAACTGCTGTAATATAGCAGTGAGCTTGTTTCTAGACACTTTTTCCATGACTATGAAAACATGACTCTGATCCCAACTCCTCTCTTCATCTTGGCATATGCAATAACAATCACTATTATTCCCTTCTGTGTTTGAACGATAGAGCAGCCTTCTTCAAATCTATTCCATTTAAACGTGTTGCTGCCAAAATCTGCAATGTTTAGGCCAATAAAGGTTTCTAATAAAGAAACGCACAGTAATCCAGTTACAGATCACAAAGGACCTGCTATTAACCATTTGCATTTTCCAAAGCATTTTAAAGGTACAATCACAGTAAAGCGCTTTGCTTGTATACATTAACATGTATTCATTTTGCAAATGCTTCTATCCCACATGACTGAACAGAGGAGCATCAGAAGGGATTTTTACAAGGGCCAGTAATACTTTTGTGTTTCACACAATGTGGGATTCGAACCGGTAGCATGTTGGTCACCAGCCCAGAGTTTTAGCTGCTGCACAGCGTCAAGATCAAACCGTCCGATCAAATCACAGAGATGTTATCATGCGGTGTTATTTCTGCCTTTCTATTACCATGAAAACTGTACACTATGATTTGAGCAGAACAATTAATAGACATTGTAATTCCCATTGATCTAATAGTATGGCAATCCAACAATAAATCCACTAGCACAGATGGAAATTGTGTCATGCACATTGTATTGCATTTAAAGAAAGTGAGAATTAGAATTTCATTCCAATGTTTTATAGAAATTAATAAAAAATATAAAACATATATGCTATGAACAACCTCGATTTGTAATGCTTGCATGTTATCGAGTATTATATACATATATACATATAAACAATATACATATATACATATATATATAATATACATATATACACACACATATATATATATAGCCATATCTATTATCTTTCCGATCTACATGCAGATACAATATAGTCAATAAATGAATTTTTAGTCCCCCTATATTATATACACCTGTCTGATGTTATATACACCTGTCCAGCTGATATTAGTTCTTATTTTGTCAAATGTTTCCCCTGCACAGAAATATGGCCTGTTTTTATTTACTCAGAGTCTATTAACTGACTAGGATATCTTCATTGTAGCAGGAACAGTGAGCGTAAGAGAAGGTTAAGGCTGTACGTCTTTCGATTCATTTATGAAATCCAACATCATAAACATCAAATGTATAGTACATTGGCACATATGGTCCATGCAATAGCAAACATCTTAGGGGCATCATCTATTGCTCACAGGAGCCAATTTTACCCTCTTTTGTGATAAGAAAAGAAAAAGATATTGGTAGGTCAGGTTTTATCTGTCAGGTTTAAGAGATCCCTGCACCCAAGTCATCCTGGGTAAATTAATCTTTGAGGTCTCAATCCGCAAATTAATTCCATTTGCGCAGGCTCATATTTCCCTAGTTTTCTCATTCAACCTAATTTCAAAAGTCAAAACTCTAATTTATTTTCAATTCCAGAGCTCAGAGATCCCCTGATGCAATCTGAATTGAAAATTGGAAAAATGATCCTGAATGTAAAATAAACACGAGGAACTGACCCTGACAAACACACACATTCAGAGTAGGGCTATGCTAACACTCCTATGACTATTATGGGTTTGGTCAATAAGGAGTTTAATACAGAAAAATAGACAAGCTCCAACATAAAGCACAAAGGTTGCCCATTTCATCTCTTCTCTTCTGAGGAAAGCCACATTGCCATTCCTCCCAGAACAGCCTTATCACAGCTAAACACATAGAAAGGATGCACCGCCCAGCTCAGACAGGCCTGTAATTGGCTCGTTAGATCATGTGCATCATCATTCACTCTCATGGTGGCTGGAACAGGACAGAAACAAAATACAAGGACGGAGAAAAACAGGAAATAGGATCACATGTGGCAAAGGATGAGCTATTGCATAACTGCATGTGCATTTCTTATAATAGAATTTAAACAGTACTGGTGTTGCAAAAAATGAATTGCTACATTTGCAGGGTGCCATATAGTGATAGTATATAGCTGTAATATTAATGTGTATTGCAAAGCCCAGATAACTTGTTTTGCTTAATGGATTTCTTGGATGAGAAATGTTTAAAGAGATAGTTCGCCCCAAAATAAAATTCTTTTCATCATTTAATCACCCCTCAAGTCATTCCAAACCTGTATGACCCGTTTGACTTTTTTTTACTTCTGTGAAATGCAAAAGAAGATATTTTGATATATGTCTCACTGTTTTGTGTCCCTATATTGGAAGTCAATGGGTGCCACTGTTCTTTGGTTACCAATGTATATATGAATACCTTGGAGAACCAACTGAGATATCAAAGAAATCTTATTTAGAAATGTCCTGTCCAATGGGCTTCTCTCAAAGCACTCCATGTTAACAGGGAGCAAAAGTTCTTGCAAGCAGTCGTAATTCACCATCAGTAAATCAGTAAGTCAGTAAATGTAGCATAAAAACACCACAAAAAGTTCTGACGCTTCTATCTTTTTCCAGATGAGTACTTCTCCTCAGTAGTGTAACCTTAGTGTGCATAATCTCATTAAACAGATTTTTATGATAACACAGTCTAGACCAACTTTGCAGAAGGGCTTAAACAGCTCTCCGGGGAAACATCTAAGAGATTTGGTAAGAAACAGGCTTTTTTTTACTCTCTGTAAAAGGTCATTTCAGTATTTTTCTGTGTTAAAGCTGTAATTACTGAAGTGCTGAGAAGCCCCCCTGCGTAGATACAGCATCATTTCATGTCACCATTTAATTCACCAACAAGATTTACACAACAAATAAATACTGCTACTATTATAAGAAAATATGTACCCTATTTAAAGAAGCAGTTCACCGTAAAATTAACATTTAGTTATCAACTGCTCACGCCACTATATGTCAAACCCTGTGTTGTTTTTCGAGGCTTAATGTCTAAGCTTTTGTTTTGCATACAAGAAAATTGGAAGATGATTTACAATGCCAAGCTGCAAAAGGATAAAACATTATCTGAAAACATTCTATACAACTCTTGTAGAAGTCTTCAGAAGTTATACTATAGGAACATACTGAAATGTGTCATTGACTGGGCTGACTACCTCCCCCATAGCGATCATATATTTTGTTTGTGGTTTTCAAAACTGGTCACGTGACATATAAAAACAAAACAATGACATCAAAGCTTCGTCCGTTTTCGCACCAAAGTATAAGCTTTTAACCATTTACACAGCACATACGTCAAACAAACAACTTTCCTAACAATTAATTGGTGCTTGTTTGTCCATTTTAGATCTTAGCAGTTTAAAATAATCATCCATGTTTGTCGTATAGAAAAGAGATCGCAGTGAATGTAAAGTGACATTTTTGACAGAATCTTCATATTTGTTTACTTATTAGTATGAAGATCTGGCAGGTTGTTTTATCCTGAGAGTCAACTATCATGAGAAACCAACTGGAACTGACTCACACTCTTGCTGGATCTGGTTAGCTTTGTGGCCACAGCAATCCTACCGAGCACTTCTCAAGGGGGTGTTTATGACAGTTTAAAATCACAAACACATTTCCACAAGAAGAGAGTGAGTGTGTTAGCAGCTCGCATGCTGGTAAAATGATGCCTTATAAATCTTTGCACCCCCCTTGCTGTTTGATTTAAATTTTTCATGGCGGAGGTGTGCTGGAATGGGGTAGATTGCCGATCGCTGGTTCTGCACACTACATTATTCACTAGCTTCTCTTATAGCCGACTTCATTTATGTTGACAAAGGACTTGGGGTAAGATTCTTGTCTTCCAGTGCTTCCCAGGTTTCTTCCTTTTTTGTCCACTATGCTCTGACAGAGACAAAAGCCAGAGCTCTTCCATTTTAACACTGAATGATTCATAAAGCACGGTGACTGCCAAGATCCAAACTCTACTACAATTACACACACTGTAGATAGATTGCCTGCTTATGATCCGTGATATGTGAATGTGGCCTTTGTCCCTCGACTGTAACTGAACACAACTGCCTATTAAAGGTTTACCGTATCATTTATTCAGTGCTAAAACAGCGTTTCCTATCCCGCAGAACTAGCTTACTTGCAGAACTAACTTATAAGTTAGCCATTCATAAACTGATTTCAGTGTAAACACCGTGGTATTGCGGTGCTTTTAAAACATTGCTCAGTTTAAATACAGAAACACAAATTCAACCAATGGTAAGAGTTTGTGATGAATCTATATGTTTGACCAACCAATGGAATATAAAGGGGGAGGAGTTTTAGAAACCTGCTTGAAAACAATTATTACTCTGTTTAGCAACACTGGAAATGACATACTTCAGCTGTGAATTCAAATCAGTCAAATATTACCACAAAGGTTGTTGTGATAAACAGAACAACTGTGCATTGCAATGCATTAAGTACAGAAACTGACCACACTTTTTTGTATATACATATATATATATATTAATGTGTTTAAAACAGCAGAACATGCAATGCCCTAGCTGGTATCCTCCCTGTGGGAATGATGTCAGAAGCTGATGGCTCTTACCTCAGCCATGGGCACTCCCTCTGGGGGACGGCAATGCAACACAATCATGCCCTTGATTGGCACTTCCTTCCCTTGAGGATCCTGCTCGAAGTTCTTGCGGAGGTCTGTTTGAAAAGATAAGAGGCAGCTGTCACACTGGGCAGAGCCTGAGCCAATATCTGGCCTATCGCTTTCACCGCATCCTGCTCTCAACACTCCCGTGCCCTCCCCCGGCAACTTTGGCAACTTTGGCAAGAGAGCAAGAGAGTGCAGGCGGTCTCGACGGTGCTCCGGCCATCTGCTTGAGTTGCAGGTGTCACAGGTTGACGGTTCTGCATCATCTCCGCTGTGCTTGTACTGTATTATCATTCCCATACACTTCTTTACATTTTGTTAAACGGTAGCACTACAAAATGTATAAAACTAGTCTGGCTTCAGGTTGAACAACCACAGAATTCAAACCACTGTAGGGGTCCACATCTGCACCCCATCTGCTATCACAAAGTCTCATGCAGTGCCAGCTCCTATTACATTTGGGCTTGATTTTATTAGAAGTCACTATAATGATACAGTATTTAATTATTAAATAACAACAAATATTATTATTAATATTATCATTAGTTCTATGTGGCCGGATGACATATGTTTAAATTAACATTTGTCCACGTTTCTGTGTTGTATGAAATCGTTTAAAGTTGTACCAGCTCGAGGCTTCTTTAGCTGGGTCTTGGCTCCCTCCGTGGTTTCCTCCTCATATACTTAAACATTTTTGGGAGGCTGCTGTCACTGTTGAATTTGGATTGTTCTCTGGGGGCCTTTGCAGGGTACTATTCTTTATAATGATGCTCTGGAATGATGTGTATTGTGAAAAGTACTATATAAATTCTTTGGATTAGCTTTAAACAGCTCGCTATATTCGAATGGAATAGGATGTACTGAAAAGTCGAGAAATTATGGTTTCACACTCTTGGTTTCACACAGAAGTAAGTAAGTAATATAAGAAAATGATCACAGAATGTTAATTTTGGGGGTGAACTAACCCTTTAATTTAGAAAAAAATGGTTATTAAAAAACAGATGGTGAACAGATTCAAATTAATCATGATTTTAGTGCTACTGTTATTAATCACACAATTTTCTGAAAGTTTAAAAGTTTTAAACGTTAATTAGTTTAAACGCATTCGCTTCCTCTTTAAAGAGAAAAACAAAACAACATGTAGCAGATTTTTTGCTGCTAGCTCACAGCAGTCCACCTGGCTTCCTCATTTATGATGTGTTTCCATAATAAGTGATTGTTAAGCTTTGATGATAATTAAATTAAACTGGCAGCCCAACAAATAACACACAACTGTTTCAGTTTTTCAACACAAAACAATCTTTCATGGAAACGCTAACAAAGAAATATAGGTTTGGATGATTTACAGATACGTAAGTGATGTCGTATACTCACAGGCTATCCTCACTGTGGCCTTTCGACTCTTAGAGGTCCCTAGATGACTCCAGGCTACACACAAGCACCAGAAGTCTTCTGGACCGTGAAAGTCCTCCACCTGCTGCCTGGTAACATTGATCGTCACTTCGCGTATTTTCAGCCCTGCGCAGTGAGAAACAGAAAACCAAGTGATGAACATCTGAATTCACTTCAAGTCAAAGCCCATTAAGTATTGATTCTTAGTGTTTGGTCACTGTAAGGACCCTTAATGGCCGTTGACTGTAAGAATATACACGCTCTAAATAAAGCTGGGCGTCGGCTGGAGGAAAGTGTACCCCATCTCAGTCAATTCTGAGACGGAAGTTTAAAAAAAAAGAAATCAGATGTATAGTTATTACAAGAAATAATTTAATGGCCTTGGGTTACTATTTCCTTCACCAGGCTGGCCTACATAACACCAGTGTTATGTCATTCTGCCTCAAGTACTTGAGTGCATTTCTGATAAAACAACTCTTCCCCCTCTCTCCCGGGAGGTCCCTCTTTGTTGTCTGCTCCACAGATCGTTAGCAAGATGAAAATAGCGAAGACGAAGCTGCATTAGCCTAAAAGCACAAGCGCCAGGTAGGCCTGTTACCCTGGAGGCTTAATTTAAGACAAATATCTAAGCATGAGACGGTCACAGATACTAACCTCCACTCTAACAACTTAGCCCAAATCTACAATCGTTAAAGCTCCAGGTGCCCTTAAATGCTCTTTGCCTCTCCAAATAAGTGACATTCCCGGAATGAACTTTATGTTGACGCTCTTTGCAGATTCGTCACAGAAAAGCACATCAGTGCAGGTTTCTATTTTATAATCTGTTTTATCAGCTTCAAGTCTATCGTTTTCTACCTGTTTCTCCAGTATCTTTGCCTCGCAAACCTCAAAATAGTACAAATGGAGGATTAGAAGCGAGATGCAATATGACGAGGACCTCAATAAACCAGTCTCGTTCTTTCACCCTCCTTCACTTTAAATTCACAATCATATAAATACTGTGTAATCTGGCATGCGCCTGTACCATAAGTACCTTAACAACATTGCCAGGGACCATATCTAAACACTTTTAACAGATAAATATCAAATAAATATGAAAGTCCCTGGCAACTGTACAGGGATTACTACTGCTGCTTAACGATAAAATGATGGCATGAGTTTTGTGTAAACAAATCAGTTTGAGAAGCCTCGGTTCATTTTAAAACATATTTTCTGGTTGGTTTCCAGAACCCAATGTGATGGCATAAATAGATCGAATGATGCTGACATTCAGAATTTTGTCCCTGAGGAAAGTGGCAAAGAAACCTGAACAAATATGATGCTTCTCATTTGGAAGTGATTTAGCACTTACAGTAAATGTACAATGAAAAAGGATTCTGAATCTGATTCACACTGATCGAATTGCAAAGGAAACTGAAACCGTGTCTTAATCAGCTTTTAAGATGCTGCTGCTATAATGATGTAAATTAGAAGTGACCTTTGCCTCTTTATTACTGGGAGTTCAGAATATCTCAGAATCTCTTTCAAATTGCTGACATAAATTATTAAGCAATCATTATATAGCATTTTTGGTTGGTTGTTTTAAAGATCAATTTGTGGTTTATGAAGGATGGTTGATTGTTTTCCCTTTGTTCTAATCATTTTTGAGGTGCTGCTTTAATATTTTGAAGGAAAGCGAAGAGAAGCATTTTCTCTGCGAGAGTTCTAGCATGTTGACGCTGACAGTATGCTGTGCTTCAGTGTGCTAACAGCAACTGTTGGACTGTCAGAACACTGAATCTTCCCTCCGAGAAGCTGTGTCTCAAAATTTGCTTTACAGCACCACTGCGGCAGCCTTCAAAGCACCATTTTGTAACAACTCCACTGCCTTCAACAATACATTTTCACCAAATTACCATGTACACATGAAGACGAACATTTTCGACCATTGCGTCACGTCTTGCTGTTTTTCTGCATCTTGCACCACGTTTTTAAAGGCGAGCTGTTAACTTAAGAGTTTAAAAACTTTTAAAAACAAAAAGCTGCTTGTGAACACGAGAACCAGCCCTGTGCGAACGCTCCGTGGACATCTTCTAAATCAGTGCGATTATAAAACCAAACCTTAACTTCAAAACCAACTAATCATCTCACTAAGCAGTCAATTTGAGAAATGTGAACTTTTGCATAGCCCTAATTATTGTGCAGGTTCCCAAATTCACCTTCAAGTATTCTCCGGTTAACGGAATAAAGTTTTGCTAATGGTCACAAATCATAAAAGGCAGCTCTTGCTGAGATGATGACACAAAACGAACGCTGTTCTCACCACACACGGCCCTAACGTCCGTTTTAGCAGAATTGAATGTGATTTTTCCTGTAATAAATGAGCAGCTCTCCGCCGCTGAGAAAAAGTCACGGGAAAGCGGGGAGGCGAAACACCAACATCTCATTTAATCAAGTGCCTTCTTGAATTGGTTTTCTCCCAAAAATGAATGACACTGCGGAGAAAAAAGCAGACCAAAACAGCATGGCGCATCCTCCCTGTCCTACAGCTTTATTGATCATAAAAGCAGATTGCCTTCACTTCTGAGCTGACTCTACATGCTACTGTTAGTCAGGGGTAAACAAAGCAAGACCGACGCCTGTTTCATGGACACTCTTGAAAGACACAGACATTATTCATCATTCCCCAGCTGAGACGTTCCATCGTTCCATCGACAACGTAGCGTGGGGTGGCGGAATTGGGCGGCGGGCAGGAAAATCATGACTAATGACTGCACATAATCCAGCCTGATAGATGAAAACATAAGTAAAATGTTAATAGGAGATGGTCGTTTCTCGCTGATGGAAAGTCAGATTTCCTGCAGGAATATCCATTGGATGACAGGTGATATTCCTGAGGGGTGGATTGCAGATGTCATCCGCTGGCATGATCTTTTTCAGATGATGATCCATTAACAGTTATAATTTTCTCACTTAAAAATTAATTTTCTCACTTAAAATCTCACCTTAAGGTAGAGAAGCTAGCAATTTTAGAGAAGCTAGCAATGGCAAGCTAGCTTTGAAAGCATATGACCCCGCCCTCCCTTCAAAGCACTCTCCAAAGCCACGCCCTCTCCAAAACATGAACACCTACATCGTTTGATAGACAAGTAGGACAACCTATCGTTGCATTAAAACTGATTGTAATGATTGGATGAACATTTGACAGTCCCGCACTTTCAACAGAAGATGTACATTTATATATTTAGTTGTTGCAATCAGGATGTAAAAAAGACTTTTAACCAACATAACAAAAACAAACAAAAATAATAATCGGCCATCATGCCTTCACATCAGCCATCAAATCACAGTACAGTCTATCAGGGCAATGCTAAACAAAGTCAGTCATGTAAAAAAAATAACTGTAAAAGACTTTTGGCCCTCTGTATTAAGCGTTATTTAGAGCTAGTTAATCCAGTCTGCCAACATGTGGCACTGCCACAGAGTCAATTTAAGGGTCAGAGACGGCAATCATTTCAGACTTTAGCACAACCAGAATTACAGCTACTGAGCACATGCTGCTGATGATCTGCTTGCAACAGACTGTTAGAATAAAGACTTGTAATATCAGTCGCAGTTCTTGCATGAGTGACAGCGAGACAAGAGGTGTGTGACACCGACAAGAGATCAAACATGTGATGCAAAGATAAATGAAATTGAGATCATAATAAGTTGTTTATATCGGCGGCGTAACGTTCCGACAGCACAGAAAATGAAAAGCGTCAGACGTCTTCTGTAAAGTAGAAAATAACACTTTCAAGTTCACAATAACACCACATCCATCAGGAGCATTTTCAGGTCAATTTTTGTCATGCTTTGCACCATTTCCCTTCCTAATACTTCAGTAGCTAGACATCTGTGCTAACAAACTGAAGGGAAGCTGCTCGCGTTATTTGGCAGAAGCCACAGGAAGTGGCTTTAGTGCCATTTCGGTCTGAAGATTGGAACACATTATTCGCAGCTTTTGTCTCTCCCACGGTAACAGCGAGAGATTACTTCAGCACCACGGAGAGCGACAGCCTTCGGAGGTCTAACAAGTTTTGTGCCATGACATCACTAAAGCATGATGATGCAAGGGCTTAGGGTGGCATTTGGTACAGGTTTAAAAATATATCTTTTTTAAATCATCATAGTTTTAAAGTGTTTTGACCCTTTGGTCATGTCTATGACAACATGGCAGGACTGCCACCGACGCCCTTCAACAAATCATGATTCCCATAGTCACAGTGCAGAAAAGCTAAAACATACAATATTTAAAGGGATCGTTCACCAAAGAAATGAAAATTCTGTCATCATTTACTCGCCCTCATGTCATTCCAAACTTGCATGACTTTTTGGCTTCTGAGGAACAAAAAAAGAAGATATTTTGTCCTTGACTTCCACTGTATGGACACAAACCACTGAGATGTTTCTTAAAGTACCCAAATTTTGTGTTCCACAAAATTAAAAAAGTAATACGTTTGGAATGACACGACGAGCGTAAATGATGGAAAAAATTTTGGATGAACTATCCCTTTAAATATGCCAAACACTTTAAATGGGACCATTCACAGCTCCTAAAATTAACACCTTCCTTTATACATTCATATACAGACTTTAAGCTAAAATCACAGTTTAAACTGATTCATTACCTCGTTAAAACTCTACGCGAGCTCTGCGCGATTCAAGCTACGAGCTATTGTGCCCTTGAGCAGGACATCTCCAGGTATCTGCTGTCATTTACTGTGGATAAAAGCATCTGCTAAACATGTGCATATACAGTGTGGGATTCCAAAGGCTCTGGCACTTCAGGTAACAGGTCATTTGTCAACTGTCCAACACAACATTGGCGTGACCTCCTCGAAACGCCTCGTGTGGTGGTGTGCATGTGTTTTCGTGAGCCCACAGTGGAGAAAGTGATACTTTAGCTCAGGGGGTAGAAGCTTTAATAGCACATTAATGTCATTCTCCATCACACGCTCATGTACTCCCCACCCGCTCTGCATGACAGCTCCCTCCAGCATAACTTCAAATAAATAATTATCATAACAGCCACGGCCCAAAGTGCTACTGGAACAGTGAAGGAAGGACGGGGACGCAAGGAAATTGAACTGGAAGACACATACAAGAGCAACATCTACATTCTGTACTGGGATGTTTCCACAATACTGTGTGTATTGCATCAGCTGTTTGATTTTTGCTGCACTTGGTGTATCAGGAAAGACCTTTGAACTAATGTGCTATATAAATGTTTCATAGACCAAGTAACGTTTTTGGTAACTGCGCAACTAGCTTTTTTTTCCTGCTGAAGTCCACTTATAATATTAATTTGCAAAGTTACAATATAATAAGTTACAGCTAAAGAAAAATGAATTTGAATTCAATTTTGAACCACTTATAATGTAAATAAAACATGACAATTTAACTTTTTATTTACCTACAATTTAC